>PVLD010001164.1:0-102595 GCA_004027595.1 Dinomys branickii
GGTGGGAATGCAGACTGGTGCAACCACTATGGAGAGCAGTTTGGAGATTTCTCAGCAAACTAGGTCTAGAGGTTCCATTCAAACCAGCTATTCCCCTTCTGGGTATTTTCCCAGAAGATCTGAAAACATCATATCACTCTGATATATGTGCACCCATGTTTATAGCAGCGCAATTTGTAATAGCTAAATTGTGGAAGCAGCCCAAGTGTCCATCCACAGAAGACTGGATTAAAAAACTGTGGCATTTTTATATAACGGAATATTATTCAGCTATAAAGAAAGACAGTTTTGGGGACTTTGTAGGCAAATGGTCAAAATTGGAAACCATACTCATAAGTGAAATAAATCAGAGGTACATGAGCAGGCAACATATTGTGTCACTGGTGTAAGAACCTGAGGGTGAGAATATAAACTAAGAGACATGAGGGAAATCTGTTCAAAAGCAAAGAACAGATGGGACGAGGGAAAGGCGAAAAGAAAGAGGCAAAAATGTATGTATGTATATATGTTTATATATATGTGCAGGAGGGCTAACATGGTTCTACTCTTGTATTATGTCACTTAATGCTAAGGAATAGCTGATGACTGGTTATTTGATCAATCTTGTATGTCTGTATGTGTTATCCTGAGCACACACTTTGAAGATATCAATATGCAATGCAGCAATTATTGTTGGTTTTCTGTGGCTTTGTCTATAATTCAATTCTGATCATACTGTTATTGTGCTACTTTGTGTCTCTTTGTTAATGCTTTCCGGTTTCTTTTTTTTTTTCTGTTGTTGATGTAGTTCTTTTTCTATCACAACTTAAAGGAAAGGAAAGAAAGAGAGAGAGGGGAACAAAAAAGAAAAATTATATATATAAAAAAATGTAAGAAAATAAATATATATGTACAGCATATCTTACATAGTTGCACTACTGACTTAGGTCACTTTATAGTAAGGAATAGCTGATGATTAATCGTTTGACCAATTTTGCATGTCTGTATCTGTGTTTCTGAATATACACTCCGAAGTTATCAATATGTAAAGCAACAACCATTGTTGATTCCCTGTCACCTTGTCTGTAACTCAGTTTTGATTGCACTATTCTTATGCTACTTTGTGTCTGTTTGTTAATATGTTTTTGTTCTTTTACTTTTAAAATAATAAAAAATAAATAAATAAATTTTTTAAAAAGTCATAGGAAGCTAAATGTCAAAGGAAGAAAATAATTTATCTCTCCAATATTTATCAAAATAAAACTTAAATAGGAATCTTCTTATCTTAAACTAGAATTCAAGGAAAAACTATTTTAAATCCTAAGAAAGAAATTACAGCCAACTTTTAAAAAATCAGTGAATGGGAACACAAGACAATCACAAATATATATTACTAAAAATACCCCTTCTACATTTTAAGATTTTCCAGTTCTTATGCTCTGAGAGCCCAGTGACCTGCCTCCCACTGCTAAGAAAGTGCTCAGTGTCCAACTCAAGCCACATACACATTTCTCTGAGACTCATGGGCCCAGCCCACAGGTATCTTTCACCCCTTTCAACTCCGCGCCTTTTCACAGAGCACACAGAGCATGTGCTATAAGAAGGCAAATGGGTATCAGTATTTCATAGCTGTAGCGGAAATGTTTAGCCCTATATTTATCAGTCACACGTGAATAAACTTCAAGGAATTCAGCAATCTGGAAGAATTTTATGTTCCCATTTTAGTGAAAGGAGGAAAACTGTGGTCCCATTAAGGAAGGTAAGAGAACAAAGAAAGTTTTCACCCTATTTTCAGAATAGGAGAGCCTCTGGCTATGCCAGTACACTAAACATGACTTCAGTTTCATGGGGTAAAAAAAAGAATTAAGAATTAAACAAATTAAATTAATGGCGAAAGAGTTTAAACTGCCCCAAACTGATGAAACACATGTTTTTGTAGGTTGAGAACTAAACAGTGGCAATTCTACCTGGTTCAACCTAATTTGAGACTAAAGACAGGAAGAGCATTTCAAAAAGGTGAGACAGGCCACTGTGCTCAAAAGCACACAAAATAAATGTATTTAAAAGATTCCATTTGCAAAGAAAAAGTGTTTCCATCATGGTTTTTATTGTATTTCTGGAGTAGTAACCCAAGGCCTCCTTCCAGAGAGCATCTCCCCAGCTGAGAGGCGTCCCCACCACCCCCACGGTGGCCACAGCCCGGGATGGACTGAGAAGGAGATCAAAGCGTAGCCCCTCTGCCTCACTGTGGACAGCTCTGCCATTTGCACCCTGGGGCATTCCTCATGTGCCCAGGCCAGGGCTCCAGGTTCACCCGCACCTACAAGCACGTTCACTGCCTTCCTCGCTCTCCCAAGCTGGGACCCACTCCCTCCTGGCTTCCCTGAAATGGGCGCCGGGAACGTTACAGCATCCGAAGCCCCAGTCCACACTCTGCCTCTCAAGCATCTTGTCTTATACCAGGCAGAGAAAGGGCAGCAGATGCCTGAGAGGAAGCTGAAGAGGGCCCCTCAGAGCCTCCGTCACAATGACTGGGTGATGCGCAAAGTGAGGACAGTTTATCCCCGGTGCCCAGAAGACCAAAGCACACTCAGTGCATCCCAGTGAGAAGCATGGGATTTTATGCAACTTCAAAAAGTCACCTTTCTCCACATAAACTTTGCCTCATTAAAAATGCTACCCTGCTTGCCTCCAACTACACTTCTCTTTCCAGGATTAGCAAATCCTTAATTTTAAAAATGATTTACTAATGATGTCATAATGAAATATTTTAGCAAAATGCTACATGTTCAATGTCAGACCACAAATGAGCTCTGGGACAGATGATTTTGTCACTAAGACAAAAAGAGAAATGTGGATGAGAAATTATTCTCAGTTTCCTGGAAGAAATTTAAAAGTCAATTGTTTAAATTAAGAACATTTTAACAATGATGACTGCAATTAGATAACCAGAAACATGCCCTGGTCCAAATGCCAATCTGCCAGCGAGGCACGGACTGCGTTAAAATGCTCTCTCTGCCCTTTGGTGGAGAATGTAACCCTGAGTAGGGCCGCGAGACTGACGCTTCTCCTAAGGTACCTGCAGGCAGGCATTCATGTTTTTTAACGTTAAGAGTCCAACTAATTTCCATTTACCATTGGAACAGAGCATTCTTAATGAACATATTAAACAAATTCATGCATTCTGAAAACACTTTGGCATTGCAAATGCTGCCTGTGTTTTGGTTTCCTGAATCTCAAAACATTAAAAACCCATTTTGAGTTTGACACTTTCTCGCCTGTTCCACCCACCTCAGAAGTTCTCTGTCCTAATGCATAACAGTTACCCAATTCCCATCTCCGAAATTGCCAGAAAACTTTTAGAACTGAGTAGCAGACAGCTCATTGCTATAGTGACCAAAGATAAATTACCTTTGCTTACTCACATAGAAAGGCTTCTAATTGCATATGCATTTAGAACGCGTCCAGAACGCGTCAAGCATGATTGATGTAGTAATCAGAAGAACCTGCCTCCCAAACTCAGGATCACTGTTTTCTTTTCAGTTAAGTGGCTTCCTCAATACATTATTTTTGTTTTGTTTTGCTTTGATATCATCCTCAGATGGAGACAATGTTGCTATCCTGGCACTTTGCACTCCTGGGGTCAGGCGGCCCTCCTGGTGCTACTGGAGTGTGGGGACAAATGTGCCCCTTGGGACCTGGTACAGTACATTTCTGTCAGAGTGTCAGATGTCCTCTTAGCGACTAACTCATCTGCTAAGGTGACTGAGTAAAAAGCACTGGCACCTGAGCCTAAAATGTGGAAACCGTGGTGGTGTTCTTAATAAACCCAGGCTCTTCCTGTAACTCATGCTGCGACTTTGGGTATGTGACTGCGTCTTCCACCCTCTGTTTTCTTATCTGCCAAGCTGGGTGACCTCAGTGCTGGGTACGCGGTGCCCTTCGAGCAGATGGAGCCTCTGGTTCCAGGACAGTTGGCATGGCAGGGACACTGCTTCACTGACAAGTGTGAGGGAGTCTCTTAAAACTTAAGGAAGCACTAGCTCTGAAGCTGCTCAGTGGAATCATGTACCCATTATCGATACTTCCTGAACTAATTATACATAAAAAGAAATGAAATCTACTTTATAATTATTCTGCAATTTCAACAGGGTACTCTCTGTAAAGTGCCAAGTTATCTACTTTTTCTAAATATCAGTTTCTTACAATATTTCAGAGACTCAGCTCACTTCTGGTTTCTCCTGGCAGCCCAGCTGGGGCGGAAAGACCAGAGGGTGGAGCTCTCCCGAAGCGGCGCCTCTCCCTGACCGCGCGGGACGGCTCCCTCGGCCGGCGCGCCTCTGCGCTCGCCTCTGCGCTCGCCTCTGCGCTCGAACCTGCCCTCCTCGCTTGCCTCGGTCCCTCGCCCCTGCCTGGCCTTCCTCCCCGTACTGTTTCTCCTAACTGGAAGGCCCCCCATCTCTGCTTGCGTTCAGACCACAGGTCAAGTGTTATTTCCTTCTCTAGTTTCCTGTTCCTACCGTCGGGAGCTCTGTGGTATCACTGACACCTTCCTGACATCTCATACAGTTTGTCACAATTCATCAATCCTTCTTGTTCAATTTCTGTTTTTCTTCAGTAGAAACAAGTAGCTGATGAAGACCCTTCACGCCTCTGTCTATGTGACCAGGACTGGGGAGCAAATCAGGCCACCTGATGGATCCTCAATAAATCTTTATAAAATGAATAAATAATTATGCTTTGTTTACTTCTAGTCTACAGGAGCTCTAGGATTTATGTGGGAATAAAAAGGTTTCAAAGTTTATGCTCTACGTTTGGGGTAAAGAATTAGGCATGACTTAGGCAAAGTTTCTGTAACCTTAAACCAAATCCTTTCATTTGGCATTTCTTTTACCATTTTAGAGCTCTGTACAGCTGTGAGCCAAGTCTCTCAAAGGAGTGTCACTTTATTCTTAAAGTACACTGATAAAAGATTTTTCACATCTCTAAATCTAAATATTTACAGCTTATATCAGAAGAACAAGCTGTTGTTTAAAAGCCCGCTCTGCCTTTGAACCCCAGGTGAGGGTTAGACTACTTCAGACTTGTCTCCCGGTAAGTTATAATCTCCTTCACCGTCTGTTGATTGATCTTTGTTAAAATATCAGAAACCTCAGAAAAGAAATCACTTCCAGAACAGCTACTAAACTATTTAACTCATACTGAGCAACATGCCTGTAATATTATAAATCCTTTACTGGATTTCTCCAGATTCATGGTGTCAGTTCTTTGAGCACTAACTTATTGCATTAGTACTTCTTCTACCAGTAGTAAAAAAAGCCTCAGTAATGTTAACAATGTAACTTATACTTATATTCTGTTTGAAGACAAGAAGAAAGGAAGTGAGTGAGGAAAGGCCGGAACGGCTTATGGAGAAGACACCCCGGGCCCGGGCAGCCCCTTTGCCTCTGCCCACCATGGGCCTGAACATTTCCTCTGCTTCTGGCCTTCCCTCCTCTCCGAACACCAGGAGAGAGACTTCCGAATACGGGGGCTAACCCCTAGTATGATGAGGAAAACAAGGCACTGCCTGTCCCCTGAGATCCCCCCATTCCCTAAACGCTATTATTCTAATAGATGATCCACCCACGGCTTATGAGAAGTGCAGCGATTCTTTCTGTGGGGATAATTAATTGAGTTGGCCTGAAAATACCTCCTCTGTGCTTATTCTGCCCCCACATCTTCACCGCAGACAAGATGTACATCATCTCCAGCGGCAGTCTCGGGAGCAGCTGCTTAGAGAAGAGGCTAAGGATAACTGATGAGCAGATGCCGTGGGTACACGGTGAAGGCAACCACACTGCCGGCGACACACTCCATCTTCTCAGCAAACGCACAATTCTAACGCAAAGTATTGTTGTTTTGTAATTTAATGTCTTTCCTGTGGAAAAGGCACTTTAATTTCTTAGTAAATCATAAGAGAGTGCATGCTGAGGTTATGGTACTCCTTTTTAAAGAGAAATGACATTTAATAATTCAAGTAGTGTACAGGAGAAATATGTTCCGTGTGCTTCTGTGGGTCTGAATACTAGACGTCTCAGCACTCAGACTGCACCGCCGATGTCACAAGTGCATGGAGACTTACCAGGTCAATAGCGCACCCCAACTTTCTGTGACTTACTCTAATAACATACATTGTCACCTAAGCAAATAACGTGCTCCTTAAATTACATTTCCTTTCATTTACTGGTAAGGAATATTTTTTGTATTTAAATTTTTTTTAACTGACACAAAAAATTTACAGGTATCATGTCATGTTTTAATACACATATACATTGTGACGTTCAAATGAGGCAAACACATCTATGTGTTCAAATACGTTTTGTCTCTCTGCACAGTGATTACCGCTGCGTGTAGTCCCCCCTTCCCTGTGCAGTAGAACGCCGCTTCTTTCTCTCACCATCTAAGGTTCGGTACCTGTTTCCAACCTTCCTCCATTCCCCCCTCCCTGGATGTTTTATGAGGAAAAAAATCAGTTATAATCTAGCTCTCATAGAGTTATAGCTCTCCTTTTAAAGTTAGTCCTCGTAATGAATTCTGTTTCTTTGCTGAATCAGTAGAGAATTTAAAAGGCAAAGGAGGAAAACTTTATTACAGAGGAAGGATAGAATTTTCTGTGAAGTAAAACCTTTGAGGTCGCCTAACCCACTGAAGTTCCGAGCTTAAAAATTTTGAGTCAGGCCAGGAATTGACATGTTTTTGAAGATGTCAGGTAATTCTGAGGAAATCTGCCCAGTTTGGGTCTCTGGAGTCACAGTTCTGAAACTAAATCCAATGTTGTATAGTTACAACTGAGAAGATAAAACCCCACAGAGAAAGAGTGACTATGTGGCATACTAGCATTCATGTAAATTGAATTGCAAACACACAAAATACTAAGCAACTTTTGAGAGGAAGTGCAAAAACAAGACAATGACCATCAAATACTTAGCTCAGTTCCTTGGAGGCAGGAAAGAGAGCAAGAAATGGGAATGAAAGCGAACACAGATGCATAAATCAGAAAGCATTAGAGGAGCAACCGCGCTGCGAGGACAGGGGCGTGAGCTGAGAGGAGAGCGGAGTCCGCCAGCAACGGCGAGGGAGGGGCTCTTCACTCAGGCACCAAAACCCAGGCATAAAGCAGGTGATGAAAGAGGCATCGAGCTGGGTCCTCCAGTGGGAATGTCTGCGGTTCCTCGAATACGTCCTGGTAAGCATCCCGGACAGAGGGTTTGATGTCGCTTCATCTGTTTTGCCATTTTACAGGTAAGAGAGCTAAAGTAAGAATCCGAGTCACTTTTTCAAATATGGCACAAAACAACTCACTGACTGAACAATAGAAATTCAGCCATGATCTCTCATTATAAGGAGATTCTGCCACTGAATTTTGCCTTGAATTCCTCCACAGGCAGAGTGACTAGAGTCACTAGTAAAGTCAGGACACTTTGATAGTGAAAGAGGATGCTATAAATAATTTAAATCTTATCATCTAAGAAATACTTATTGATGGAAATGGTCATAGTGGTAGATAGAAACCATTTTTTTCCCCAAATAACACTTTTAAAAGTAAAACTTAAGATAACTATATACAGGCACAGATTCGCTAGGATGAGTATGATCGTTATGTATGGCAAACACATACCAATAAAAAAAGACTGAAAAACACTTCAAAGAAAACCCATCACTGTGTATGTCTCTAAAACACTGCAGACAGATGCAAACACACGGTCATCCACACTGACACATGCACTTTCCCACTTACATGTGAGACCCAAGGTCTCGCCTTGAGCTCCAGCAATAAAGACAGCAGTTGGGGACTGTAGGTGGGACAGGGGCAGACAAGGCTCTGAGGGGACTTTCAGAGACAGAACAGAGGGGGATGAACAATGCTGTCTGGCTCTGAGCAGACAGCTACAGCAGAAGGGATTTTTCAGCAGGCCACTCTGGAGTTAAATGCTAAACTACTTGAGCTGAAAGTGGGAGAGCTAGAGCTAGCCCTTGCATGAAGATACACAACTGAATGTAACAGCAGTGGAAGCCATAGAGACTATACATACAAAGAAGTCCACCCCACTGTGTCTCATTTATGCAGCATGGGCAAACTCTAAATACAGTGGTGTTTAGTTGCCAGGCAGGCACACACTAGTGCGTTTTTAGAAAACTAAAGGAAAGGGGCTGCATGGTCACACACTAGACATCAAAATAATGTTTTCTGAAAGCGGAAGGAGATGATATCCTTAAGGACAGTTATGAATTTTCTCCTAGGGCTTCAGAGCTCCTCTCCCTCTGTAAAGATTCTACTCTTGCTTGTAAAATATCTCAAGTTTTCACAATGAACAGCGCCTCCCCACTTGGGAAATCCTAGGTGTCCTCCTGCCGGTGGTCACTGTAGTCCTCCTGACCACAGCCTCTCGTCCTCTCATCATAGCTGACCCTGTGCTTTCCTGCTGCAGACTGGCAGACGAGGCCATGGGGCAGTGAGCATGAGGGTTAAGTTGCCGCATAGGTGCCCTGTAGCTGTGTTAATTAAAACGAAGAAACTGTCATGAGGATAAGAAAAGAGAAGTGTATTCAACTAAAAAGTCAAGTGGGAATGTCTGAAGTAGGTCAGAAGAACTGGAATGCAAGAAGATGGTTGCACCTCAGAGATTATGGGAATAGAAGGGAAACTGGGTGAGGCGATGGAGAAAAGAGTAAGTTACGGAGAACATTAAACTTTGTACTTACATGCTTTGTGTATGTATTAGTTTTCTCACCTACAGTCAAGAAAGTAGCTGAGATGCCTGCAGTGATATACAGGTGATTCATATGAGGCTAATCTTTCTAAAAGAACTAAATTACTTAATATAGAAGACAGACTCCAAAAGGCCTTAATCTAGACATAAGCAGATGTGTTGTACATGGTACTTTACTACATGAAAGATTAAAAAATTAAATGCTTTTCAAAATAGAAAGAAAGTTGGAAAAGTGTCTATAGATGAGATACAGTTTTAAGCTTGGAATCCCCCAAACCCAGGTACATATTTCTGTTGTCCCCTTTATCATTTCAGCAATATGCATAGCCTAATGCATACATAATGCATTGAAAATAAAGAAAACACCCTTAAGGCTTGATAGGCAAAGAGCTGTGACTTAATTTTTTGTGTGTGATGATCCTTGTGAATTTCGGTAGTAAGTAGCTGTATCACTGGTGTCAAGGCCTCTCTAGGAAAAGTCAATTCTTCAAGGATATCGTCTGTAATGTTATCATTATTGCTAATTGTACTGCTGTAGCTAGAATGTCACATCTGTGGTGATCAGTTGTTCTCCCTTGTGTAACAATACTGAGAAGCTCTGGGGTAATAACTTCACTCTACCCTACATCAAAAGACTAGGGACAGAGCCAAACAGAAACCACATCCCACTCTCAATTCATCGGGAAGGTAGGATCTTGGGACAGACATAAAGTTGTGACTTTTAGGAGCCTGGATTTCAAATATAGGTCAAAAACACGACTATGGATATATACACATATTCATATTCATAGAATATACATATCCATATTCATGGAAGCAGTTCTGTACATAAATATGTATAATAAATGTAAAACAAATCATTGATCCACAGACGTCACTGCAGACCTTTTTACCGCCAACCAGACCCGCACATTGGACTTCCTGTCTGCTTCTCCTTGCCCAGGGCTCTTCCTGGAGATTAACACTGCCCCTCCCGGGGCCCCGCCACAGGTGAAGACTATCAGAACCCCCCGCCTCCATTCCACTTGCTTGGCACAGCTCGGTATCCTGACAGTTCCAGTGACTTTTCTTAGATCCTCCACAAGACTGAGTTCCAGCTCCCAGAAGGTAACCTGCCAGTCAGCCTCTAACACACCCTTTGTTAGACTCCTCCTCTGCGTCCCATGCTCACTCCCCTCCCAGCATCTCCTGGAACCACTTCTCAAAGTAAGCATTCATAGGTGAGATCACTCCTCAGAGACACCCAAACATACAACAGACTTCCGTAATTCACATTTATGCCAATCAATCAATAAATGGCTTGCTTCTGTTTAAATGGCTTATTTAACATAAGAGAGATTCAGTGACAGTGAACTCCTGGCCAACAAGAGTGCAATTCGTGCCTTAACAAGTTTAACCTCTGACCTTCTGATTTTGGCTTTGAGATACATTGCAGCCTCCTTGTGGGCAGCAACCAGAAGCACTTCAGCATCAGAACTGAAGCAGACTTATTTCAACAGTACCAGACAGACTGCAAAATGGGCAGGTGTTTACACTATGACAGTTGAGGCAAAAAGCAGCCTCATTCAACTTCACCTGGGAACATGTGCAGAAATAACCCAAGTTTTTCTCTGGTTATGCGTGCCACAGGTGACCAGAAGAGCAAGCCAAATGCAGACAGTATTAAAGTTGTCAATGAGCTTTACCTCGCAGTGAACTCACTCATGGCGACTCCTCCATTCCCTATGCCAACGGGAGCAGCAATAGAAAAGCAGGAAATAACAGAGCAGGTAAGATGCCGGTTCTGACACAGCCTCAAAAGCTTCCTTGTGTCTATATCCAGGTAACAGTGATTCACATGTGTGCTGCGGGCTGCAGAAGTAGCTGACCTGGAGCCTAAAAGGCATGCCTTGCAAGTGAAGAAGGAAGGAAGGAGCATGGATGATGCCCCTGATGGCCAAGTGCCAGGCCGAAGTGAGAACCCCCAGGAGATGCCAGAGCCCACACACAGAAAAGGAAGATCAGTCACCCCCTTCTTCCCACCCTGCCCATCTCTGCTCCCTTACCAAGGCCAAAAGATGCAAATCTCCTCTACAAAAGAGATAGTGTCTTTTTGATGAAACTTATTCAAAACATACCGGAAAACTCATAAGTTGGTTCAGATTTAGTATCTTCTTAACACAGAAATGATCATGATTATTTGAGCATCTGGGCTTTGTGATGAAGAAGTTGGGTTGTTTTAGGATTTGTTCCTCCCTAACATATTCTTACTGCCAGGCATATATTGTGGAGAACATGAACACCAAGAAAGCACAACAAATAAATGTACATAAGATAACCTGTAAAGTACATGAGATGTCTTCCCACAGCGAGGATTGTAGAAATTGACCGGAGAAAAAGATCACTTTGAATACTGATGCACAGAGAAATTTCACTAGGAGGATGGATAATCTGACTAGTTCATAAAGTGCAGGAATAGTTTATATACGTTAGGAAGAAGTGAGGGAATATTTTATAAGAGGAGAATGCAGGTAGAATTTGAATAGTAAGGAATGCTCAAGACACATCTGGAGGCAAATAAGTAGATCAGTTTAAGAAAAGTAGAATAATAGTAAGAACAATGTGAGACAATATCACAGGCATGGCAAAGGAAGAACCCATTCAACATGGTGAGTGACCAGCTCTAAGGACAAAGAGGAAGATGCATGAATCATAACAGATGACTTCAGTCTGAGTATGGGGACTTAGAATTATGGTACCAAGGACAGCAAAAGGGAAGCCAGTGCAGAACTAGCTCCAGGCAAAGTGAAAGAATGTGAGATGACAACAGGACACCCCAGGGAGATGAGAAGCACACAGCCAGAAGTAAGAAGCTGATCCCCATGGAGAAGGAGAATTGCAAATGTGGATTTCAGACTTCTGGGTAGTAAGATAATCTCTAAGGCCTGCTAGTGGGTGAATATCTGAGGCGATTAGAAAGGTAGACAGGCAAGAAATATCACAAAGGAAGCAAAGAAGCAGCAGTCAGGGACTTGGAATGTGCATGTATCCCAGGAGGAGAACCCGGAGAAGGACTCAGGAGCAGATGCTCAATGGTGCTAAGTACCTTCGAGTGGGTGAAAGAGACAGGAGATTGAGGAAATGTAGCTAAATTTTTGCACAAGCAGTGTACAAGCAGTCCCCAGTGTACAAGCACTGTATGTAAGAGCCACCCGAGTAAAGTGACCCACGTGTGAGCCAGAACGCCTTCGCGAAGGGCCGCAGAGTTTGTTTCCGGGGAAGTGACGGAGACAGTGACGGAGGGCCATTTGGAAAGAACACAAACTTCGAAATTGCGAGCTTTACAAGGTCATCAAAGGAAAGGATGGAACAGTGCTTGTTTTGTTCCAAGACCTCTGCACACTAAGAGGAAACACCCAGTGGAGAAAGAATCAATGAAGATTCATGACAGCAATAGAACCATCAATTGCAGAAGACTGAGTAACAATAAGATCTAAACTTTATGTGGTTTTCTTGTGTCGCAGGCACTGTTCTACATGCCCACCATATAGCTGTCCATTTTATTCTCATAATGCTCCCATGAGGTAAGGACCATTAAAATCCCCACCATAAAGGGGAACAGAAGGGGCTTGTTGAGGGTAAATGCCATGCCCAGTAACATTATCTGGATGGAAAGTTTTGAAGACTGCACTGCAGAGTCAACCAAAGATTAGGACCTGTTGAATACCTTCTACAACCCCAGGGAAGGAGGGCCTGCCTGGAGGCTGAGAAGGGGTGGACAGTGGGGTTCTACAGAGGGAGGGCGGGAAGGTTTGAGTTTAGAGAGACCAGCAGGTAAAGCTGTAAAGTTGGTTCTGGGAACATGTGAGGGTTTGGAGAAAGGTTAATTTAGAGGGCAGATTCTGTTTTACATTTCCCTGAAAGAAGTGTCAACTGAAAAAAAGAAAACTTGATAAATTCATATGATATTAGTGCAGTATCTGCAACACAAGGTTTATAAACACAGCCATTAAAATATATTGTTCCTCAGCCTGTAAATGCCTACACTAACATATGAATGAAATGCTAAGTCTATCCTTGTAACAGTTCCAGAAAACATCAACAAAATATCAAAGACTAAGCTATTTTGTGTAACTGATATCTATAGAATATAACCATAACCTTATCATGGATGATAATTTCTAAGAAAATAGTAGAAATATCAGAATTATTAACTCTAACAACTAAATGGATTTCACAAATGTTAGCGAGCATTAAATCAGAGATAATTTCAGATGATATAAAAACTTTTAAAAACATCATGCTTTCCTTGACATACTGCCTTTTTTGAAGATCAAGATTAAGGTGCAACCAAGTCATTAAAATGTCATCTCTAACTTTGTTAGTGGAAAATTAATATTTTTAAAATTACTTAAATCAGTCCTGATCATCATAAATGGCATAAAAGATGAAAAGCTAATTCTTCCTTATGTAATTGTGTTCATTTTTAAAGGTGACTGTGTTTAGTCTGGGTTTATGAACATTACTTCTTTAGAAAAAATATTTCAGGGCCCAAGGAGTTTTGTTCAACTACATCTTGGATTATGGCCTTGATTGATTTTCAATTATGAAGATGTATTTTACTACCAGTGGAGGATTTTCAAGATAATGCTTTTAAACAATATTTTCAACGATACAAAGATATCATTGAAGGTCCACTTTCATGAGTCAGTTATCAAAGAAAAATTTCAGAGTCTGAAAGTCTGTGGTAGATAGGCTTGTGGCAACACTGAGCAGAGTAAAAGGCACTTGGGGAGAAGCACACAGATACCGTCTTAGTTACCTTTCTCACTGCTGAGATGAAATGCCCAACGCCCACAAGTTAAAGGCAGGGTTATTTCAGCTTGCAGTTGTAGAGGTTCCAGTCCACAGTTGGCTGGCCCCAAGGCAGGGTGGCACATGGCAGGGGAGCATCACAGAGGAGAAAAGGCCCAGGGCAGGGCAGGCAGGAGACAACAGCACCAAGCAGCAGCAAGGCACCGCAGCAAGTCTCCCCTACCCTTTCGCCATCCAGGTCACAAGCCTTTTAGGTGGTGCCACCCACACTCAGGGTGGTACTTCCATTATTCGCACCCAAACAATGCTACACAAATCAGGGGGCTGACTCAGTTATCACACCCTTTACCCAGATTCACACATCTTTAATCCGTATTCGCACACTCTAGATCCAGCCACCTCCCTAAGCCCCACCTGTGAGTGTGTGAAGCTTTGGGGATGCATCTAAACACAAGCCCTAACAAGTACTGACTGTTTGCTCCTAAAAAAACATGACTTCATTCCAAAGCCAACTGTAAGCAGTGTTTCAGGAAACATCTTTGTTTTATACATGTATTCATATATGTACCATATCTACATATATACATACATATACTACACACTGAACACATCACAATTTTTAAATATATAGTAATTAGATAAATTGCTCTATGTTATGGGGCAGATAGGCACACTTTAAAACATTAGTATTCTTTTGCAGTACTCAGAGTAACTTTAAGTATTTCTTTGCCCATTGATTATAATTGTAAGTATTACCTCAGGTAACTGTATTTTAAAGAGCTTTTTAAGACTATAGAACTAAGACTAGAATACAAATTAGTAATGCAATCATCACGTTTAGGGAAAATTGGCATTTCCACATTGAGATTAGAACAGGAAATAGTGAGGGACAAATCAGGAAATGACCTTGAAAGAAAAACTAAAGCTCATTATTTCTCAAGGGAATATGTTTTAATACAGACATTTTATATTCTCAATACACTTGAGTTTTTAATCTTTAAATCTTTTTAATCTTGATCTGCATTTTCTCCAAATTTAAGTTTTAAAAGCTAAGCATAATTGAAGGTTCACAGCACAGAGCAATCCCCACTGCACAGAGAATTCTCACCTTGTTATATGCGACGTGGCTAAGGAGGGTGTGAGAGGTCTGCTCATCGTGCAAGGAGGAGGACAAATGACCAAAGGGCCCTGGGCTAAGGCAGGCAGTGTGCGAGATGGTCTGTGGACGCAGCAGAGACTTAGCAGGAGGATAGAGTTTAGTCTGGTATAAAGGATGGAGCGAAACAGGCTTGGGAGGGACTGTCACATCCTGGGAAAGAGAAAGGCACAGAGTGTGTTAGTGGACAAACATCCCTGGACTTAGGTCTATGACAGAGATGTGCCAGGACCACTAACTTGTAAGAAGAAAACCTCTACAGAAGCATCACTCACAAGACATCTGCTTTCACAGTGTGTGGATTTTCTCTTTCACTAATTCCGATCAGTGCCCCACCTCCTGCCTCCTCTAAGCACCAAAAGGACATGCTAGACATTTCCAAACAGAGCTAAGCTTGCCATTCTTGAAAATACTGAAAGGGAAACATATAAGGGAAGAAAGGGTCTATCCAGAGAGACTGCTAAGCTCAGCCACGTCTTCACTGAAGACAGACCTAGAAGTAGAAATTATTTTAAGGATGCTTCAATTTTGGTCTGGAAGCAACTGGAGGAAAAAGGGTAGGCCAATGTGGAAGGCGCTATGGTGTGAGCAGAGGTGGTGCACTGAGCTCGAGGCACAGTACATTAGGGGCCAGAAAGGAGTGAGGCTGGAAGAGTGATGAGGGTCTTCCATTCTAGGTATCTAGGCAGCAAAGTCTTGTAGTGCAACCAGCAGATGAGTTCAACAGTAAAGAGGAGAGGTGAGCAGCCTTCACTAAGTGGGGCCTTAGCATGGAAAGGGGAAGAATATAAAAGACTCTGAGGAGGTAAGAGCTGCTAACTGGAACCAGGAATTATGTAAGTGGAGCAAGAAACCACAACTGTGAGAAACTTAGAGCCTACAAAGAAAAGTTCCATGAAGAGTCTCGTGTGTCAGCTGACACTGGCATCTGTCTGTTCTAGTTGGCTTTCAGGAAACATACAAATCCACACACTGCAATAATCTCAGTGATATGTGGGCTCTAACATGATCAAACCTATAGAAGCAGAGACTAGAATAGGAATTGCCAGGGACTAGGGGAAGGAATAATGGGCAACAGTGCTCACAGGGTGCAGAGGTTCATTTACTCTAGGTAAATAAGACCTGGAGTCCTGCTATGCAACAACATTACTATAATTAACAACACCGTACCGTCCACTAACATTTGGTAAGAGGGTGGACTCTAAGTGTTCTCACCACAAACTAAATCAAGTTGGTAACAACTCAGTAAAGCTGAACAAAACCAAAAAATAGAAATTTATTTTTCTTTGTCCAAAGAGTCACTGAGAAGCAAAGTTTTCCATTTATGTATTGCAGGGAATTTTTGTGTCTTCTGTTTTGTGTTACTAATTTATAAAATTTTGTAATCAGGAAAAAATTGGGTGCCCATTTCTACCTTAGCAATTATGGGGTTTCCTTTTAGGCCTAATACATAGTTTTTGTGAGGGTTCCACAGATACTAAAAGGGTTGTCTTTTGTTTTGTTTAGGGGAGGAGGCTCTGCGGGATACAGAGTCCAAAAATATAGTACCACATTTATGTTAGATGACCTATTTTCATTTTATCTATCATAAACTGAAAAAACTACCAAAGCGTTTTACCATAACATATTTTCACATATTTTTAGTCCTGTTTCTTATTTTTCTGCATTAATGTTGTTGGGTTTGTTATGTTTGGATGTTCTGGTACTCTAGTGATTATATTTTCCTTATACAGGACATTGTATCATTTAGCATTATAAGGGGTCTTAATTCGCTTTACTTAAGAAATTTTTGCCCATTATGAAAGTCAAAACCTTTCCTTGCTTATGGAGTAGTTTGTTGTTTTCAGTCACTACTGTTTCTAAAGTTTCAAATTAGAGATTAATTTTGTTTGTTGCCCAATCTGGAAATCTTTTCCCTTCTTCATTTGATTTATTTCCATAGTGCATGGATCCTGCGTGGACCGGATGTTCTTCAGCAGGTTCCTGTGGGGAAGGGGCCTCCATGCCAAATCTCCTTTGAGTCTTCAGTGTTTGGGGCATGAGTCTGTTGGTCTTATTTCTTATGGAAAAGTGAAGCCTGTCCATGAAGGAGGGAGTCTGTACAACTGCCCCAAGTAGATGGGCTCCTGGGAGTACGCTCTACTCTGTCCTGAGCACGTGGATAGCCTTGCTCTCCTGCTTCTCACAAAGTAACCGGGACAGGGCATCTTCTGTTGCCAGCACACACACACCCCTCCACCTCAAATCGCCTGAGGTCTGTGTGAACTCAGAGTCAGGGCTTCTGGAAGGTGGTCGAATGACAGGAAACACGGCTGACTCGCTGTTAGGAGGGGCGCTCAGCCGGAGAAGGCGGTCACGGGGGCCACCACCTGGAAAGGTGCAGTCCTTCCCCAGCTGCTGAGGTGAGCAGCTCTCCTCTGCCAGACCCTTCCACCATGCCCTCCTGCCTCATAGTTACGAGCTCCAAACATGAGCCAAGGTAAACCGCTTCTCCTTTAAATTGCAGGATTGGGGATTTTGCCCCTGCCTCTAAGAGACTGACTAACACAGTATATGAATCCTTTAATGGTTTGGTTTTTGAAGGACGAACCGGGGTCTTAAAGTAGTCTCATACTGACATAGAACCTGCGCACTATCACCGATCTAGAGTCCAGCTATCTGCTGGATAATATAGTTTTTTTTTGATAAAATGTTCTAAACAGCATTTCACTCTCTTGACAATTATCTTCTTCACTATAAAAATACTTAGAACAAAATTTTCCAGATACTTAAGCTTTATTTAAAAGTGTAATTTTTAAAATGGAATGAACTCCTTTGTCGAACATAGTGTCCTACCCTGCGAAAACTGAAGACAAGAGCTTAGGAGGCAAATAATGTCCCTGTTCATTAGCGAAAAACCAACAGCAAATAAATGCACAGTGAATAAATTAACTTAGCTCTTCTTATTGGCGGAGATATCAGAAAATTAATGCTACAGCCACATCTGATGCATTTGCCACCCCAGACAAAGGCCACTTTCTACTCAGTGGTCAGGAAAACTGCTAAAACTTCAAAACCTGTTTTCACTGAAACACCAAAGGGAACTTCAAGGCTCTTCGGGCTCTTCCCACTAAAGTCCGCACATCTGAGACTCTCCTGCTCCTGCCTCACATTTCAAAGTCACCTCATCGTGGCTTGTAAGTGAAGAGTGAACACCTACGCTCATCTCTCACGCTGCCCCCTCTTCACCCTGGGTGCAGTGACCTGTCTGCGTACAAGTCATGGAGCTAACTCAGAGTAATTACTGTAGCCTTAGGCTCTCTCCTTGACCCTGTTCCCCCATGGTGTTGGTAAAGCTACACCTCCTTTAGACAGCTATTATTTTCACCTTTCGTTTGCTAGTTGGGACTTAAAGCAATTCACAATGAGACTCATAGCACTTCTGCTGCAGTTTTAATTTAAAATAACACCCTGCCAATAAAGCCAAGAACAATCACAATAGATTCTGAAATAATGATTCCTTAATCAAAAGATATGTCAATATCTTACAAATAGTGATCACCACAAAACTAATAAGAAATAAGACTGTAACTCTATGCATATTACTAAGACCAAGACAATCTAAATTAAGCCTCTTACTTTTACCAAACAGCATAATTTCTTGTTTATAAACCCTAATTTTGAACAATCCATATGCATTTTTAAAACAAAGATATTTAAAGCACCTATTTAGAATCCTGATTTGAATAAAAAATTAGAACTTGTGAAGCATGAAAAAGCGTGTATTTGGCTATTTCAAATCCTTTTTACAAAAAAATTCTTTAAATAGTTACAAGATAATTTTCAGGACAGACTGGAGAGTTCAGTGCTTCAAGCGTACAGTTCTGGGGCAGATGGCGAGGACCACCGGGAATCACCCAAGGGAAGACTCAGGGAAATGGAGAGCAAACATTTCATAATCACACGACAGTGAGGGTCAAAGGCTGAGTGCTGTGTCTCCTCAGACATGCAGTCTAATTCTTGTCCTTCATTTCCTACTAGCATATATTTAAAGCTGGGAAGAAGATCAATTTAAATTGAATAAGGGAGAAAATTACAGAAAAGAAGCTTCTAGGTTTTTTCACAATGGGAAGCGGAAAGAGGAAAATAAAGGCCATCAACTGGTAACCCTGAGGAGGAAGACAGCCTCTTTCTTCCAAAGTTATGGTGATTGTAAAGAAAATGATAACAGTGGGCATTTAAAATTGTCCCTTTAAATTGTCCAGAGTCTTTTTATAGTAAGCCATCCCAACTTCGCAGCCAAGACACGGAGCAACGTCAGGCCCTGGCGTGGGTGAGTGGAGGAAAACACAGTGGGCAATGGAGTGTTAGGAAACGCGAAAAGAGAAAAGACACCCTGTCACCCTCAATGACATCGATGGGCCAGAAGGACATTAGTTTAAGTAAAATACTTGTGGAAGGATAAATATGACACGCGCTCACATGTGGGATTTAAAATAGAATTACGGAGACAGGGACCAGAATAGTGACCTCCAGAACTGAGACGTGGGGGAATAGGAGATGGTGGTCAAAGGGCACAAATGCTCAGTGACCCGGTGCGGGAGCTCTGGGCCTGACGGACGGTGGGTAACTGTGGTTAACCACACTGCACTGTTGATGGGAATTTGCCTACAAGGAGACCTGGAGTTGCTCACGCTTTACATGACACACACATGTGGTGACAGGGTACTGATTATCTGGTGGCGGCAACTGTTACATACTGCAGACACAGATTACAGCATCACATTGTGTACTTTAAATATACATAATTTTTGTCAGTTATACTTAAAATCTTTGGGAAATTTTTCACTAATTACTTTTTTCTCTTCTTAGTGTCTGTTTACAATACATAATAGTGATGTTTGTTTTGGGAAACTATTTTCAATCCCTTCTTCCCCTCTTCCTTACCTCCTGCCTCTTCTGGGTCCCCTTCCCCCCTCTAAAATGTCCTTTTAAAAATTACAAAGACATGTTGGTGTAGACATTAGTGTGGATTCTAGTGGACACGGTGATTGGCAGCTTCCAGGATGAAACTGAAGTTAGGTGGGGACACATTTTCCCCAAATCACACAAAGCCCCTGTTCTCTCACAGAAGTCCATCATTGTGTTCTCTCTTTCTCAGGAAGCAAAGGCATCAAAGGCTGTGCCTGACCGCCCGGGCAGTGTCCCTGAGCACATGAGAGAACCCAAGCGCCAGGCGTGGTGCTGCTCTGCACAGGAGGCCTGCGGCACAGGTCCCGACAGTGGAGCAGACCCTGTCGCCTGAAAACAACCAAGGGTGCAGGAGGGGCTGAGCTGAAGGAAACAGAAACCAAGGCCCCGAACATGTGGAACTCACTAGAAGCAGGGAACACTGTCTGCTTTGTGGCCTGCACTGTCACTCAGGCCTGTTCCAGACCTTGGCACACAGGTTGGATGGCTGAGGATTACTGAGAGAAGGAGCAGTGACATGGAAAGCAGCAGACCCACCATGCGCGGTGAAGCCCAGGGTCCTGTGCCCGGCAGAAGCCCCACACCGGCCAGTCCCTGTACCCCTGCACTGCCTGTTTCTTTTCTACAGTGCTGCCCCGCCGCCTCCCCAGCCAGCTCTCACTCATTGCATCTCGCTGCTCCAGGTGGGAATGTGAAGCAGAGCTGGGAGAGAAGAGAATTGGACTTTGTCTTTTCTGGGTGGGGGTTGTTATTTGTTTGAGTATCAAAGTAGATTTTTGGGAACCTATACCAAGGACGCTAGTTTGACAAAGATTTTGAGTTTCAAAAATCTACCAGTTGATCAGAGTGCAAACGTGTGAGCTGTGCTTGCAGGGGGACTGGAATCGGGCTGCAGGTGGGAAGGACAGAGGGAACCCAGAAGACCCAGCCAAGGCCCCGGGTGTGACGGAGAAGGGTCCCGGCGCTCCACGTCACACGAAGCTGGGTCCTGGTGGGGGGATCATGGAGCTGAGGATAATCCCTGGTCAGCCGGATAGCGAGATGTTAGAGAAGGTTCATAAAACTAGGAAAAACGACAGGATTCACAAGCTGCCTGTGCCTGGTCTCCAACGAGAACATAAAGGAGGAAGGATTACTGGCTTTGTGCAAGTAGAAAAAAGACTAAGGGCAGAGGAGACCCTCGCAAATGTCACTGTGAGAATAAAAGACTTTGAAAACTGCCTGGATTTTAAAAGTATTCAAGATTCTTTGAGTGTAAGAAGTATTCCCACTTCACAAAGTGGTAGTTCAGTTCTAAGTGGATAAGTATGATCAACAGCTCAACAATTTGCTTCCTGGCTGACTGGTGCCCACGGACGGCTCACCCCCTGGGAGAAGACCTCTCCCGCACAAAAGCACCCAGGAAAGTAATCCTGCGTTCTGGACTCTGGGTCATTCAGCACTTAACCTCAGGAAGTGCTTCACCTTTGTTAGGACCATGAAGAATCAGCCATAGTTCTGTTATCCTGATGGGGTGTTCTGAAGCTGAGTCAGCCCACCCAAAAATCTCACCAGTTCTTACCTGACTGACTCAGCATTTGCACATCTGTGAATTCACAGTTCTGAAATTCTGAGCATACTGTGCACCTAAGGGCTATGCTGTATTCTTACTATGTATCACAGAACTTCACACTTCTTTATCTAGTCAGGTGCACTAATGTGGGGTTTACAGCGCCCATGTCAGAGTAATGTCGCACTGTGAGAACCACCAAGCGGCTTCAGTATACCGACATTTGGCTCCTTCTGTCCATTATCTTTCAGGATGGACATGGAAAGGCTGCTGCTCTGCCACTGAGTTAGGTCTCCTGGGTGCAGCTCATCCACAGTCTCATACTACTGCCCAGAGAGATTTAAAATGTGAGAAATCTAGAGTTTATTACCAGGAGCGCCATGCGAATTTAATAAATGAATCAAAGCACAAGTGTCTTCTGTACATGAAGAACAAAGACATACCAAGTCTAAAAAGTAGGAACAACCTACAAAGGCCCCTTCACATCCATTGTGAGAAATGTCTGCATTTACATGTTGGCTGCCTGCTTATGTCTGTACTCAGGATATTTGTACCAGAAGTAGGAAGTGTGTCAGTGCACAAAGGAGGACAGAATGTAACTTTATGTAGGTACTGATGTGAATTCTAACCATTCCTTTGCATACACATACAATAAATTTTAAAAGGAATTGTCTGTTTCCTACGGGTATTATTTGAATAACAATAATTATTCAGAAGAAACAGTGGCAAGGAATGGTATCGATGACCCCTCATTATAAATGGGATGTGAACAGAAAGTAATACTGAAAGAAAGGAAAAACTCAAGAATAACAAAACTAAGTCAGTGCGCTCGGGGGGGGGGGATACATGCACACACACATACACACACATACATGGTGCGGGGAGCACGGAACTCTACCAGGATGTATTTTTGTCATTATTTGGGTCTAACAGTGGTGGACAAAGACTTTCCACCTCTCCAAACCTACGGCTGAAGTACTGCTTACTTTTCACCACCCTCTTTGTGAATTGTTCAAGGACATAAAATGTCAAGAAGGGCTCCTGGAGTATTTAAAGAAATGAGCACAGAATTTCATGCTGTGAGGACACCCTCCCTTCAACAGGACCTCTATACCACCCTCGCTTTGCGCAGATAGTAAGATCTAGTTCAAAAGCAGTTAGTTCTGCAACATGCATTTTAGGCATTATCATCGACTTTCTAAGATTTTTCCATCATATGATAGTCTTGGAACCTAAGCAATGCTGGTTAAACTAAAGTCCTCCTAGCAGGAGTAAAGTTTTAAGCTTCACCAGTCACAGGAGTGCACCCAAGAGATGCTGTGCTCCATCCAGGGCCATTGGTCCCCAGAAGCACTGCCTTTGGGGCCCATCAGCCTGTGTTCTGGGCAGCTTTCCTGTGCACTGGAGGACTCTCAGTAGCGCCCTTGGCCTCTGGCTAGTACAGGTCAGCAGCACCTGCCTTCTCAGCCATGGCAACCAGTTGGTCTGAGGCAAAGCCAGCCTCACCGAGAACCACTAGTCCAGTCCAGTCTCTCCCTTTCACCGGAGGAGTTCGGGTTTCACAAATACACTGACTAGAGTTGGTAAACTGCACAGGCAGGAGCAGGATGCCGCCTTCAGAGGGCTTCTTGCAAAAGGAAGACACCTTAGTTTCCTTCATTTATTTTGCAGATCAGAATGAAAAAGGTCACTGAGTCCTGCAGAGCACAGCAACTGCAGCGGGCCAGTCCTTGAGCACAGGCAGAAAGGTGCACCTCTGTACGGAACACACCGAGCACAGTAAACGCTGCATAGACTCGCTCCCAGAGAGCATATGAGAGGCCCTGACCCACCACATTTTACTAGGCAGACATGACTGACAAGCTTGTTGCTATTAAATTGCTTATTTTCTTACTCAATTTAATTGCCTGTTTACAAGACAGAGGTTAAAAAATAATCTTAAGATCCATAAGGCAAGTTAATATCTGGATGCCTGAGATATAATAGATTAAATTCATTAAGGATGCCCGTTCTCGCGAATCAGAGCACTATTTCTGAGAACTCTAAGAACGTACCAGTGTGCTTATCTTATGGTATAACCAACTCTGAACCAACTTAGTACAGATCTTCCTTTCCATGTAACCTTCAAAAGAAAAAAACTACATATCTTTGCCTTTTTAATACTTTTTTTCTACGTATTTATTTTCTCTTTTTTCCTACATATTTATTTTATGAAAGACCTGCTTCACTAGCTTGATTCCTATTCTTCACAGACTCGACCTCCCTCCTCAGATTTTTATTTTTTATTTTAAAAATAAAAGAAGAAAAGATATTAACAGACAGCCTTTTACAAAATAGCATAAGAACAATACAAACAATTCAGTTACAGACAAAGTGGTAGGAAATTAACAGCGGTTGCTGTATTACTACTGGTATCTTCAAAGCGGTTTTTAAATAGAATACAAAAGCTAGTTATCTCCTGTACTTACGTTTCTCCTATGCATTCTTTTAGCTGCTCTCCCCATTTGGATTTATTATTTTTCTTGCCTAAATTATCTGTTTTCAATTACTTTTCTTACATCACAAAAAGGAGACAGTTTCCAGTTCTCTTCATGTAATTCACCTTCAAACTTACATGTCTTGGTTCTCATTAAAGTCTATCCATTCTCACAGACATTTAAACATATTTACCAATCTCCCCAATGACCATGAAATATGTGTCAAACATGTCAGCCTTAGCACTCATACTCAAAAGTATCTTTAATTTTCATATGTCTTCCTCTGAGCACCTGACCTTGATGTTCCTTCTCACAAGTCAAGGAAAATATTCCAGGCAGGAAAACCATAAGCTTTTCACTGACTGCATTGCCAAGCTGACTTATTAATGATGACATGCCAAGTCTTCCTAAAGCAGCAGAAGAACTGAAACTGGATATAGAGGGGAAAGAGAGGGTTTTACTGCAAACAGTCACTGGGACAAGAGTACCAGTTTAGCCAAAGTGATTGTACACACATGAGGAGAACTGGACGGAGACCCGTTCTCATCCCCACGCAGAGCTCTGTTTGCAGGCTGAGCTTGACTTGAAGGGAATGCATCATTTTCCTACCAGCAAATAAAATTCTTCAGCTTTCTGGTTTCTGAATAAAGTTTATTTTGGATCTTATTTAGTCATTGATTGACTGATTTGGAAGGTGTGATATGGGGTGTGATAAAACCCAGATCTTTGCACTTTATTTTTATTTTGAAATGGGGTCTTACTAAGTAGCAAAATGCCCAGGCCAGGTTTAAACTTTGAGGCCTTCTGCCTCAGCATCCCAGAGCACTGGGATTACAGGCGTGCCCCGCACACCCAGATTAAAATGATTTTTACAGAATTGTTCACTTTCTTTGGAAATTTTGGTGTATGATACTTTTAGGATTAAAAATGCATGTAGAATTAGTAAATTATGTCTTAATAAGGTCTTATTTTGAAGGCAGAGTGTACCTGCGTAATACGGCAATGATCAACGCCCCTTGGATAGAGATACGTAGGAACACCATGAGTTAACCCTGAGGACCGATTTTCACAGAACTTTCAAACGTCATCATGTCCCAGTCGACCGAGATGCCGTCAGGCAATACAGAGCCACAACTATCATTAGACAGCTAACGCTTCAGAAACCACTGTGACACTAATGGCAAATGGGCCTTCCTTACGTGTTTGTTTGTTTTTATAGCAAATAAGTCACTGAAATGCTTACCCCTACCTAAGGCAGTTGAAAGGGGGCAGGAAAAATTCTCCCTCAGTGAGGCAGACAACTGCCGCCAAAAAACTGCGAAGTTTAGTCCCAACTTTGATGTGCATGCTAACTCAGGAGAAAGGTATAAAAAAAAGCCATGAAATTCTGAGTACGAAGAAGTGAGACTACCTAAATATATCCTGGAGAGGAAAGCAAATACTGTCTCCAAAGGACAATTCAAAAAGACAAATCAAGAAAATAGCTTATTGTGTTGATGATGTCCTCTATCACACACGGTGCATAACCTGCTGATGATAAACTAACACCTCTCCCACAGGAAAAGACAGAGGGAGAAAGGGAGGGAGCGAGATAGGGGCAGAGTGGAGGAGGGAAGAAGGAAAGGGTATGGGAAGGGAGGAAAAGCCCACAAGGACTGTATTACTTGGAAAACAGCATGGTAAGACTTCAAGAAGCCAAGTCTGACCTCAAAGCTTCCCAGAGAAATGTAACACTGCAGGAAATGTCAGTTGCTTCTCCTTAAAAGAACTCAGAAAGCCACCAAATGACTACTACACCTAAGAATTTTCACATAAACATTTTACCTGAAATATATCACTTGGTAAAAGATTAGCACTGATAATAAATATGTTTATGGAACAAAGAATGAAACAAGTTGGTTGAAAAACCAAGGTTTAAAAAGTAGCGTATTTTGGCAGAGTCAGTGGGAGTAAGAGGCAGCACTGTGCTTTCAGCTATCAAAAGGTGTTTGTAATGCTGACATATAATTCACATAATGCAATTTGTGCATTTTAGGAGTTATCACAGACTTTCTAAGATTTCTGTATTATATGATAGTCTTATAACCTAAGCAATGCTGGTTACAGTAAAGTGCTCCTGGAAAGAGTAAAGTTTTAACTTCACTAGTCACAGGGGTGCACCCAAGACATGCTCTGCTCCAGGGCCACTGGTCCCCAGAAGTACTGCCTTTGGGTGCCCATCAGCCTGCATTCTGGGTGGCTAAGGCCAGCATGAGGCAAGGAAGTCGAAGGTCACAGTGGAAATACTACTTGATGCATTGTTAGATAGAAACTGAAAGTCACTCACATAACATCAAAATTGAGTGTCGAAGAATTTGGCAGGGAAAAGAAGTTGGTTGTCTAAGAAAAAAATCAGAAAAAAGAGATGGACTGAAAAGTTTACAGTGAAGAAAATTCCTTATAATTATCCTGTGTTCTCTGTGTGGAGTGAACTCTCCAAAAGGTCATTTTAATACAAAACTTGTTCTTTCCTCTGCTGCAATGGGCTAGAAGGAAAATGCAGTGCAACAGGCACACGTGCGAGGAGTCATCATTTCCTACAGAGCTGAAAAACAAAAACAAGTATTTCTGGGAGAATTAGATGAAACAACAATATTGTTCCTTGAATTCCATGCACGTTCTTTTTTGTATAGTGTTCAAGACTGTAAGAAAGTAATACAATATGTCATGGGCTGAATTATGAATTTATGAAAGGAGTATTTTACATAGTAATTTATATAACTGAAGGTAACAATTGCCTTTCTTAAAAGGAAAATCATTCATGAAAAAATTGCCTTTATCTAATTAGATACACAAAATGATCTGGAAATAATCAATGTAGCTGATGTCTCACAACTAAAAATACTTTTGCTCATTGGTATTTTCATTTTCATCTGTGAATTGATCTTCTAAAAGCTGTATGTATTCTAGCTGGGTGCCCATTGGTCCAAACAATTCTATTATTTTCCAACTCTGCCCTTCAATATGAATAGAAGCATGTTTCAAAGCACATCATTTTTCAAATCCGTATATTTGGGGCAGAGTGTGAAAATGTTTTGTAGTAACGTAAAAGGACTGTAAATTGATACAATAATGGGGCTGAAGATAATTTCAGAAAAGCATAGCTTCATTCAGAAGGGTTTTTGTTAAAAACAATCCATCCGCTATAGAATGATACTTCCTGGCCTGTGCCATTTTGATGTAGAAGTTGTTAAATAATAAGTCTCGATTACTTGATTATACATTTGGTTCCAACTTTGCTTTTAGTGCTGAGAGGCTGTTTCCAGGCAAATGTTCAGTCCATAATGATTCATAAAGCTGCTCGGCTGTCCCTTTTGGAGCTACAGTGAATACATCTCTGTGTAGTAGCACCATCTTTAGTGTCTGATATTTTGAAATCACACTTTATGGCAGTGTATGTGTGAGGAAAAATATACTAACAACCCCTCCAACGTCTTCTGTCTTGTGGGAACTGTCCCAATGCAAGGCGGCTCAGCAAGTGGGAATTACAACAGTTCGGTCCAACCGTCTGGCTAAAACCTTTTCTATCCCATGGGTGGGGTCGGGCGGCCGAGTTTGGAGCCATTCTGTGTCAGGAGTGTACCGAGAGCACAGTGGTAGTGAGCTGAACTTGAATATGCTTCCTTGTATTAAAGTTCTGATGCAGCAGCAATGCTGAGATTATAAATTGTTATTACTCAACTTATATTGTTACGTACAACTCAGTATCCACATCTGTGACCTGTCCTTGATAGCTTCTTCCATTACAGATGCTGGAAACAATTAAGTGGTAGTTAGAGTTCAGTGTATAAAAGACATTTGATATGGTAGTGTATACGGTGTCCTGGGCATGTGGCCCCCAGGGCTCTCCCATGATTTTCCCTCCTATCCAAAGTCGATGAATAAGATCTGGGCCTTTGCAATTCACCACTAAGCAGTACCTTAGCCTTCTTCAGCTCTCCCTGCCTGTGGCCTCCTTCTATAGACCGCTCAAGTAAGGATACAAATAAGTACGCTGGTTGAAAGAAAATATTAGCAAGATCATGTCTGTGGCCTTCTACAACATATTAGCAAAACAGTGATATTTTCAAAAATTGTCTTAAAACAGACAGGCGTGTGTGGTGACATAAGCAGAGTGAAATCCACAGCATCAGAAACACAATGAAGAGGTGAGGTAATTACTTTCAAGAATTTCCTGCACTTGGAAATGGAATCCATCGTTCCACAAGAAAATTAATTATGATAAATTCAGGTATATTAACTTGATATTTAGAAGAATATTTGCTTGAAATAAACTGCACAAATTTAAAAATATGCAAGAGAATTATTGTATTATCAGCTAGATCACATTTTGAGGAATATAAGTTACATGGATAATAGCTGAAATTTAACTGTTGGCAGCTTGTTTCTCAAATAAATACTGGGTTAGTTCTACAAGTTTTTAAAAGTGATCCTGTGCTGTCCAAAACCTCACAATAAGCTTCTGAAATATTAGTACCATACAAACAGTAGACATTTC
Organism: Dinomys branickii; assembly: GCA_004027595.1. Classification (NCBI taxonomy): domain Eukaryota; kingdom Metazoa; phylum Chordata; class Mammalia; order Rodentia; family Dinomyidae; genus Dinomys; species Dinomys branickii. The sequence continues at coordinate 28,196 of PVLD010001164.1, forward strand.
TTAAATATTTTATTGACGATGATTAACCTTGATGGATCTGAAGTCCCTGGTATTGCTTGCTTGCTTCCTATTTTTATTTCTGTTATTTGTCAATTGATGAAGATAATTTACATATCAGTAAGATGTCTCTAATTGAATTTGAAGACTATGCTTTGTTCCACAATTGCCTCTAAGTGCATTCTTAATATGTAAGACATCAAAAATCATAGCAGTTCCACAAAACATATAACAGTGGAAAATATTTTCATCTCCATTTCAATCGATTGATTGATTAATTGCTTGACTGATTTAGAGGCAGAGTCTGGCTATGTTTCCCAGGCTGGTTTTCAGCTTGTAAACTCAAGTGATCCATCTGCCTCAGCTTCTTGAGTCTCTGGGACTGGAGGTAGGCATGACTATAGTTCACTTCGTCTTCATTTTATAAATAAAATATGTAGCTAGTTGTGAAAACATGTTTACAATGAACTTCTTAAAGAATACCAGCAGAAAAAAGATACCAGGGACTTCAGATCCATCAAGGTTAATCATAAGGTAATACAAATTTTACACTTTAAACAATCTCTGGTCTGAAAACTTCATTTTATGCATTAAGGAACTGAAACCTACAGAGATTAAACAACTTGCCTGGATTCAAACATGGCAGATAAGATAGTCCTTATATTGCACAGATACAAATGTAATTCATATTTCAAGAATGCTGTTACAGTTACAATTTTCAAAAGAACACATCATCTTTATTTTCTTTCATAAATCTGTTTTCTTACAGATTATGATATGCAATCATTTTACATATCCTGACTTTATTAGGAAATGTTTCTGGATATCATATATTGCTCATCTGAATATCTTGCATCATGTGTATCGTATTTAGCGTACAAGACTTGATAATGCATAAGATATAAAACATATAACCCATTCTTATTTATTGTATTTTAGTAAGATAAAGACATAAAATTTCACTTTGATATCATTTATGAAGTTTTACATTGCACACATATTGTCATATTTTTCCAGATGTCTTAAAAGCCCAACATACAGTGTTTATAAGGGAACAGAGCATATATTTCCATACACACAGAAAGTGACAAGAAACCATTAAAGTGACGTGAGGCCTCCCCTATGACTGGCACTGCTCAACCTACTCAACTGTACTGCTAATATGATTCGAAACAGCAGCACCTTTGTCAGTTCTAAAATACCAAAGCTAAAGCACTTCACGTCTTCCAATAAAAGCAACATTTTAGAAATGGAGACATGGTACCCATAAGATCCATGCAACTTGTGATTTAATAAGAGATTAATCACAGAGACTAATGTCAGTCCCACAAACAAGCCTACGTTAGGTAGATATTTTTCAGAAAAATAATTCAGATTCTTAAAAATATCATCCTGGAATTGTGTAAGAATTTTTATTTCTTATGCCAAAATGATCTTTTTATTACCAAAGATATGCTAATCAATATACATTTTCTTGTACACAGTATATTAATGGAGACATTTACATTTTATATAGTCATTTTTCAAAATATCAAGTATTTGCTCACCTGTTCAGAGAAGAGGCCACTGTTATCATCTAGATATTTACTGAAAGGGTTGGGCTCGTAGACTTCTTCCTCTTTTTTCAGTAATATTCTAGATTTTATAGGTGCTGGGCGAATCACTCCAGGCTTAGTCTTCATGAATTACAAGTTTGTTTTAAAAAATAAAGAAACAGAAATACTATTAAAATGAATAAATATGAGCATTCTTGGGTTATCCAAATGTTCTCACAAAAAAAATCATTATTTTACAATTTTGAAAAGATTTAACAAATGTTTAAAAACAATCCAGAAATAAGGTGATTTTAACTAGTACAACTTCAGTGTGAAGTTAATATAATAATTATTAACTAATTACAATCAATTAGTTGCTTTCTGATGACAACAATCAAGTTGTAAAGATGTACCACTGGGTAAGGTTTAATCCCCAGCACCAGAAAATAAATAAATTCATTATCATGATAGTCAAAATGCAAAAAGCCTTCATTTTTTTCCACCCGATTCTTCTGCCCTTGGCAGTGCACTGGTCAGTGGTACCTCACTGGAAAACATCAGTTGGCAGGCTCCCCATGCCCTGCACCACCCTAGGCATGGTAGGCGAGATGACTCACCCACATCCAACAAACCTGTGACGGTTTCTTCCTGTGAAAACTGTCCCCATGCCCCACACCCACAAAGCCGGACCTCAGCGGTCATGTCCAAATTACGTAAGAGGGAACCACGTGAGCAGCAAGGAGATTCTCTCTCCCCAAAATGAGATACAGACGCTGTTACTCTACAGTTACTCTGGAGACTGAAATTTATTGCCAATGGCTGTGGGAACCTTAATTCAACCTAACGGGCAGGTCTGTGGAGGTCAGAAGGGCAGAAAGCACCTGGAGAAGCAGCCCTGAAAGGGACAGGCTTGGGGCTTTACAGAATTGAGCCCCAAGACCTGGGCCCAGCTGACTTCCCGTCCTGAGGCTCCCTGGGGCTTGCTTTTCCTTGTGCACCAGATTTTCTTTTTTTCTAACTAAAGTTCACTTCTGTAACTTGCAATCGGAAGAGTATTAGCCAACACAGCACTCTAGATTCATAAACGTGTGCCCAAGGCTCCTGAGAAAAACAGACACAGAGCTCTAGTCTGGGGCAATTACAGAAGGTGCTTCACAAACTCCCAAGTCTTGTAACGCTGCACAATGCCACAAATGACTGATAAATCCCCCAAAATCTCCCCAAATTCAGTACAAAGTTATGACACTTTCTGCTTAAACGTTTAGCTGCTATCACTCTTCTCAACCCCCTTTCCTTTCGACAACTTGTAAATTAGCTCTTCTCGGTCAGTTCTCATGTACACAAGTTACATCTGCGGGGGCTACATTTATCTCTCCACTGAATAAAGCACTGGATATATTTTTAATCTTGAATAAATCTTGCTCTACAATACTTTAATTCAATTAATATTTTCTCGGTTGCTTTTTATGTATATACCAATAGGGGACATTAAGAAAAGTCTCTCTTCCCCCAGGCTAAGAAATATCTCCTACTTAAGAAACTGAGTTTTCTCAAGAGGAAAAACATGACCTAGTACTATCCAGTTAAGCAGGAAGTCATCAAATATACACATACATATACATACATAGAGATAGAGATAGAGCATGAATGAATGAATGAATGAATGAATATCCCTCCAGTAAATGCTGCACAAGAATAAAACCTAGGCAGTTACTGATTTCAACAGCCACCCAGAAAAAGGGAAAAGTATGATATCTTGGCCACAATCCTAGATTGTGAGACTTCCTGTCTCTCTTCTCACTTTTATTTTCTGCTTGAGTTTTCCTTCCTTCTGCTCCTACACCTCAATCTTCTCCTTCTCTGTACTCCTTAGTAAAGTCAATACAGATGATCACTACAATTCCATACCCAGGACCTACAAAATACTAAAGCCAACATAGAATTCAAGGGGCTAGGTTAGGTGGCGGATTGCACGATTATCCATTACTGAAGGATGTAATCATGGATAAGAAAGAAGAAATCTGACCACCACTGTTTGGCAGTAATAGAGCAGTAACAGAATCTCACTGCTGGAGCGGTGAGACTGGCTGGCCTGGCACTGCTCACAGGCACATCTTCAGTTACACAAGCGGAGCCTTTCAGAGATCATGTCTGTGATCAGTACATCTGGAATGAGATCTGAAACAAAATTCTTTGCTCAGCTTGGTATCAAGTACATGCAGTGTTAGCATCAATTACTGATGTCCCATATTTGTTTTTCTGCCAGCTTTTTGCTCCTTAGTTGCTGTAAGTTTCCTAGATTGATAGTTGTTTGACTACTAAACAATAATTTTACACTGCTTCCTCTACTCTACTAGATTTTCTCTGTGCCTTTTACTTAGAATCTGCACCCAGAGTTGGTCTATCCAAAGTCTTCATGTCTTCCTCATTCTCCTGAGCTTACTCAGTCTTCACACGGTTGCCTTACTATTACATTGCATATATCACCTCCTTTCTTAGGTGTTTGTTTCTACCCCTTGACTGCTTGATTCAGCAGTTAGGGTTTCAAACTCATGGAAGCCACCTCAACTCTGTCACCTCTTATCTTTGAACTTCAAATAGAAGTACTTTTGAAGAACTTCTTCATTTGGCAAATCTGATTTGGCACTGTTCACACCTTTCTCTCTCTAACTCTTAACCCTAACCTTGGAACCCAGATGGTCCTCCGAATCCATCAAGTTAGAAATCTAACCCTAGCGTTCCGCAGGCCTCACGTGTCCTCTACAGGTTGCAGTGCACAGAGAAGCCCGTGCAAGGCAGCTGCTGCACCTCACTCTCGTCAGTCCACCTCCTTCAAGAACAGATTCAACATCCTTTGCAAGTTATGCCACCATCATTCTTCCACAGATCCAAGTTCTATGTCCTCACTAGTTGGGACCAAGAAGTGTAGCAGCATTTTGGATTGATTCTCCCATCATTTTCTACAGACTCCATGAGAGGGTTAAGGACTGTAAATCACATATCAGGGTTATAGTGTTAATACACGAAGCCAGGGTTCAAATCCTCACCTGACCTTATCATCAAGTATCTGAGTTTAATTGCTTCTGTACCAGAGAGAGAGAGAGAAAACTTAGAAATATGAAATCCTTTTAAACACCCAGCATCTGTAACCTTTCTGCTCTATCAGTATTGAAGTACTAGAAATTTTATTTTATTTTATTCCTCTTATTTACTGCCCCTGTTTGTTTCCATGGCCAAGTACTATATCCTTGATTTTGACCATGGTTGCCTGTGTCATTTAATCTACCTTCTCTAGGCTTCCTAAAGATTCCTAGAAGACTGTAGAATTCAATGTGTTGAGGTCCTGACAGAGACATATCTGTACTCCCATTGTCCTCCTCCACACATGCATCAGCACATGTGCACACACACACACACACACACACACACACACACACACACACACACACGCTGTGGCTCTGCCCCTTAAAGACTTTAATTCTCATACCCAAGGCATCAAAATTTACACTGATGTCTCTCTGGATTTGGTTAATGTTCCACTTCCAAGAAACAGCATGATATTGTTAGGAGAGAACCAATGTCACAAATTTTAGCTACCACAATGTAGTTCACTATGACCTTGGAAAAGGTCTCATTCAACATGCTGAGGGGTCATAATTCTAGTCCCTGATTATGGCTCTTAACAATAGATAGTGGCACACTCATCATTTACCTTCCTGCACCCCAGGAATCAGATGACAGTGTACATGGAATTATTGTGTGTGACTTATTATCTGTGCTTACTATATATATATATTCAAACCCACCTCCAATAGGAGGCTCAAGTACAGTTTAGAAAGTCTGCAAACAGCACAGGAAGCAAGGGGCGCCATTGCTGGGCTGCTTCTGTCTCTTTTGGATTATTAGCGCACCACCTTTCTGTTCTTCCCAGTACCTTGTTCATCAGTATCAAATGTCTATGCACTCTATGTTCCCTAAAGATTAAAGTACAACACAAATTAGTGACTCTACACAAGCAAGAAGCTGTCTGCTAGCACCTGGTCACTAGAATGTGGTCTGTAGACTAGCAGATGTCAGCTGAGAGCCTACTGGAAGGGGAAGTTCCCAAACCACATCCCAGACCTAAAGAATCACAATCTGTGCTTGAACAAATACTTAGGTGATTCATGTGCACGTTAAAAAATAAAAGGCACTAGGCTAGAATTCATCCTATTACAACATGCTGTTCACTTAGAGGTAGATTGTTCCTGGTCAACCATCCCAGAGAACTCTATTTTACTTAGTCTTCCATCCAGGTACAAGGTGAGGCTTTAGAGTAGAATGCCCTTCTCAAATTTCTAATGTGCATTGCATCTTTGCTCTTGGTCACCTATCATCTTTGAACTTCAAGTAGAAGTTCTTTTGAAGAACTTTAATTTTGGTAAATCTAATTTGCTAACTCATGTCCAAATAAATAAAAAGGAAATTAAATTAATCAAATTAGAGGAGTCTATAAAAGTGAGCTATTATAAGATTACCATTGTCTAACACTATCATACCTTAACTAGCCCAAAGTCATTTTTATTTGCTTTAATCTTTGGAAAGGGTGCAATTGTGACAGACAGATGCAAGTGTCATTTGAACAATGTCAGGCAAAGCAATTCAATAATTTTCTTTCTAGCCCTAAATGGATTTTTTTTTAAAGGACCTTCTTTTATAGTTAGTGGGAAAGGCACAGAAAGAACAAGAAGATTCTCCAAATGGAAACTATCAATTAGTTGTGATGAACATACTGAGAATAGGTTTACCCTGAGAAGAAGACATTTCTGAAGTGCCTCAAAGGCAACACAGTTGTATCACAGTTCTGAAGCACATATGTATGAGGCATACTCTGGAGACATTTTACCAGTTGCAATGTGGTAAAAACTGCCACAGCAAAAATTGTGGCATGTACAGAGACAGGCACAATCTAACTCTTGTCCTCAGAGAGCTCATAACCTAGTTAAGTAAACCACGAGAGGACTAGGGTGAAAGTCCCATCACGACACTCAGTTCCAGGTCAACTGGATTCTCAACCAACCAAGCCCCTGCCACTCCTCACTCAGAATACAGCCCCAAACCCTTGTGACGCCTGGCAGTCAATGTCTACTGGAGCAACACGAACTGACTTCTTCAGCCCGTCTCCTAAGCGCCAGCCTTAGCCCCCAGCTCTGTTCCCTCCGCGCCCCACTCTCCCCCTGTAGCTCCACAGAGCTGTGCCCCACTCCAGGAGCGTGTACTTGCTCTTCCCCGAGCCTGGAACCCGTCCCCTTCTTTACAGGCCCCCTCTCTGCATTTCTCCACATCTTTGCCCAAACATCACCTTATCAGACAGTCCCCACCACCTCTTTGTCTGTTCATGTGTTTGAGGTCTTGCTCTCCCCACGAGACCATCAGCTCTGTGACACCACAGTCTTGTTTCATTTAGTCTTTTGTCTCCAACATTCAAAACTGTATCTGGCGCCTAACTGATTTCAATAGGTCCTTGTAGAATGAATAAAGGAATTGATAGACAGAGCCTAATAAATGGGATATAATCCAATAAGGAGGCCATGAGAGGCGCTGACGGGCTGCGTGGAGTCTCCCATCACTTCTCCTGGATTTATCAATCTTTTGATTAGAGTATGTCTCGGAAAGAAGGAACTTCACAAAATAGAAGGTTCCCATGGCCCTCACAGAGACCAAAGGAGGAGACTGAAGTTGGGGGCTACAGAAAGTTAAGCGAAGGGCCACTTCTCTAGTGACTTGATGAGATTTTAATCTCCACTGAAGAAAACAAATGGTGCTGTCCTCCCTGTTGGCTCACGACAATGAGCAATAAAACTCTTAGCTCAAAAAGGATGCCATCATTTTCAAGCATTCAAGAGTGAGAGGTAGGGCAGAGCTAAAGAGGTCATATCCAATTCTGTAGTTAGTTGCAGAGGGGAAAATGTCCAAGAAGTTCCCCCAAAAGCTGAGTAGCTGGTTTTAATGAGCTGAAAAGCACTAGTTGAAACCTTCTATTCATTCATGTTTATAGTCCATCCCGCATACACTGCTGCTACAGGAATGGTAATGAGACCTCTTTCCATTCTTGGGAACTCATCATTCTATGACAGTGAGTTGGTGTTGCCTCTGGCTGGAGAACAAAACCGGATATTAACTGCCAGCACTGACCTCATGAATCCTTTACCAATACTTTAAAACAACAGCTTCTTAGGGCAGCATCTTTCCTAAATTTGTAACTTCAACTAATGGAATCATGTTTTTAATCACTTATGGCTATGGCAGTAAGCTCTAGGAAGTGACGAGGAAACAAAAAACAGGACAGTGTCACAGTTCTCAAGACTTCGTTCTCTCTGTCCTGAAAGACAAGATGTATAAGAAATACTAAGAAATAAGCAAACAGCACACAGTGAGCTTTGTAAGTCTTGCTAGAAATTCTACCCTACTAGATCCGGAGTTTGTGACAGCACCGTGGTTGTTTCTGTCGTGTCTTCATTCTCCAGTGTTTTTATTTTTAACTTTCCATGGTAAAAAGGCTTTTACCTGACAAGACTGTAGGCAAAACCAATATTGTCTAAATTATTTAACTGATTCACTAATTCAATTAGTACATTTTTATTGGCTTTAATTGTTTTTTTAAATTAGCAGTATTATACACTTGGACCAATTAAGCTTCTCTTCAAGTCAAACAAATACTACAAGCCTCAAAGAAACTATAGCACAGGGTAAAACTCCCAAGATTTAAAAAGACAGATTTGTACCCCATTCACCATCGCAGGATCTAGCATTACAGATATATGAAGTTTTTTCATCAGAATAATGAAAATAATTTCTGCCACACTAACTCACAAAGTGATTGTAAGAATCTAAAGAGAGAATAGGTATGACAGAACTTTATTACGAAAAAATACATAGGGGCTGGGGATATAGCTCAGTTGAATAAGCGCTTGCCTGGCAAGTGCAAGGTCCTGAGTTCGATCCCTGGTACCACAGAAAAAAAAAGAAAGAAAAAATACATAAAGGAAACTGAAAGGAAAAGTGCACACACATATACATGTATACATATATGAATGAGAGAGCTTGATTATGTGTAAGTACGGAGCACTGACTATAAGTGAATGAGACTATCCAGCTGAGTATCTACTTGATGTTTTTCAGAAGCATTTTATAATTATCATCACAGTAATATAAACATAAACATGCACAGGGTTTCAGTCATTATAAGCCATATCTCGTAGCTCAGGAAATATTTTCGAGAATGTACATAATACAGATCAATGATGATTCAGAAAAGGATAGTAACATGACTCAAACCTGAGGAGGCAGCGTGATAAACATAACTCTTAAGTATGTTATGTCAAGGAAAAACTGGTCAAGGAGAACCCGCCTTTGAGCTGGATGAAGAAACCAGCTCCACACAGAAGCTTCCAGGGTGGGGTTGCCAGGCAGCAGACCTGAAGGGCCGTCTGGAGGCTGAGTCGCTCAGGAAAGCAGGACACAGAACACAGCACCTGAGGGCTGCAGGGCTGGCTCTCTTTTATGCTCTTTCAGTAAATTACATTTTGCTTTTTCGTCTACATAGTCATGTGGCTTATTTTCTTAAATGAATTGTTGCCTCCTCTCTAGGTTCATTATTCCATCCTAGATAACAATAAATGTTTTATAATGGCATGAAGTTTAAAAAGCAAAAGCCTAATGGCATCTAAACCAGGTGCCCTGGCGCTGAGGAAAACCAGCACTTACTTACCTGGTCAAATTCAACCTGATTCCTGATTCAGAGCAAAGGAAGCCCACAGCCCTTGTTAGCACTGTGATAAAAAGGGTGGTCCTGGGAAGCTGTGTGAAAGTTTAATAGACAGCTGGGAGCATCCCTGTCCTCAGGTTGATGGACGAAGGCGTAAGGCCTCTGCCCTCTGGCTGATCTGACCCAGTCTCCTTTCTATGAAGTAATCGTATTTTGCAGATGGTGCAAACTGACAGGCAAAGCCCCACGGAGGTTTCCAGTGAAAGTGATCCTCCCAGAGAGATCCACTCGTCCAACTTCTCCACCAGGTTTCCCTTACACTCTTTGAATTGTCTAAAATAAGTAACACTGGCTGTTCATGGGGAGCCACACAAAATGGGGATGAGCAGCCACGCTGATCTCAGATCACCTACAACCACTCTAAGAACCTCCACAAATGGCTGCTTACACCATTGCCTCAGAATTCAGAGATGTGGGGCGTGGGACAAACGTCCTCCTATCCACAGGACCAGATGGACAACATTACATGTTTGATATGTGAGCCTTATAATCTCTTTCGGTTGACAGAGTAGTGATCCAACCTCTACTTGATAGGTGGGAGGTTCCTTTCCAGCTGTGATCTACCATATGACAGCTTAATAACATTGGTAAATTAGTTAAGCGTTCACAAAATGTTCACCCAAACTTAATGCTAAGTCATTTGGTTTCCAGAGTAAATTATAAACACATATGGATATATATTTATATGTATATATTTTTCCAAGTGCTAGGACTCAAACCAAAGCCTTGTGCAGGGTCAGCAAGCACCCTACCACTCATACCATTCATCTATACCCCATACCCACAATAAAAATATTTTGAGAATTAGGGTCATAGACCTTTTTCCTTCCAAATTTGAACTGATACAGCTTCAATTAACAGGCAAAAACAAGCAGGCAAGCTACAAATAAAAAAGCATGAAATGAAATACCATATCTTTAAAAAAATGAAATCACTACAATCTGAGATTAATATTAAGTTTATGTTATAATGGCAATTTGTCACATTTACTTCAACTAACTAGGCTTTTCGCTGAAATAATACATAAATAGTTGTTATTAACTGCTTGTTTTAAATAAAATATTATATTAATTCTATTTTATGTATATATAATTTAATTCATATATTATATATTCCTAATTATTGTCTTTTATATGCCAAACACTCATATGTGTTCACACAAGTAGTCAGATATGTATGGTATAATCAGAATTACCTGTCATGTCATTACACATATGTTATAAACCCAAACATATATAACTTTGTGTAACATAGTTTTGTTTCTCAGTGCCATTCCTATTTATTCATATTATCCCAACTTACTGGGAATTCATCCATGATGATGAAAAAAATGTATAATTTTGCTTAAAAATAGCATACAATATTGCACTGAGTTATTTCTACTTTGATGTACTCTATTTCCAGGAGCTATAAATATAGGGTTAATGTCATAAAGTAGAAATCAAAGTGATTGAACTGAATAGTTATGTTAAGCCCAAAGATGTTCTCCTTTTGAGTGACAGACTTGCTTCTTAGTAGCCCTTTCTCAAACCCACCTATATCTCAAGGGAATTCTAAGATTAAAATTTAGCTTAAAACTTGGTTAAGGAATGTCTCAAATTCCTTAAAGAAAAAAATCTAAAGTAAATGCAAAGAAATTATCATTAAAGTCAGGCAAAGTAATGCTATAATTTTCCCCAAGAGAGCTCACACAGGATTACTTTATTAGGTCAGAAAAAGGAAGGGTTTTTTTTTATTACATTCACAGTGAGTTATTTTTAGAAATCATTCTATATATATATATACATATGTGTGTGTGTGTGTGTGTGTGTGTGTGTATGTGTGTGTGTGTATATATATATATGCCCCTGTGTGCTCAACATCTAAAAATCTGTTTTTTATACAACATAGAATAAAATTTCACATAAAGATGTTTGAAGGATTCTTTCCATATATTACGCTCAATAAACAAATGCATCATTATTTTAAAAATTGAAAGGGTTGTAGTAATATGCCTGCATCTAACATGGGAAGTGTTTCATTATGTTGTGGCTGGGCTTGTTTCCATGGCAACTTCCTCATTCATCATACTGGTAACCAAGAAAACAGTCCTGGAGGGTTTGGAAACCACCTCACTGAATGATCTCATTGTTCAATCGGAAATTGAGGCCCAGGCCCTCTGACTAGTGACTCAGCCCAGCCGTCGGGATCACACCGGAAGTGTGAGCTGGGTATCCGACTCCCGCCCCAGCGTGTTTCCGACACTCTGCTGTCTCTTACTGTTCTGGCCAACTGACACTAAAATCACACACACACATACATGTGCAAAGGACATTCTACCCATGCACGTGCGTATAAATATGGGCATGCCTAAGTGCTTGTTCGAATCAAGCTATTTTAAGAATCAAACTGTATTTTTATGATTTTTCAGTGCTATAAATAAAAATATGGTTTTTGGTAGCACACCAAAACAATTTTTTAAATGAGGAAAAAGTGAGGATTAATCCCTGACCTTTTGTCTCCATGTCCCCAAATGTAAGAGGTTGTAATATTTTAAACAATGAACCCTAAAGATGTGAAGAAAATCTTTAGCCAGCGATGTTCAGGGCACTTGCTGCATCTCTCACCTTCCGCTCACTGACTCCCATAAGAGTAAGAGACAGGGAACACTATCAGAAAAGGTAGTCCTTCTATTAGTCCACTTTTCATCTGTAAATAACAGGCTAGAGTTTAAGTGTGTGTTGCCCGATGCAGCTTCTGTGGAGCCTCGCAGTGTGACTGATTAGACTGAAATTTACTGGACATGTACAATACACATCAAATTTCAAAGACTTGGTGCTGTTCTCAAAAAACAGTGTGAAACTCAATTTTACAGTACATGTTGAAATAATATTTATCTAGCATTAAATATATTACTGAAATTAATGTTAATGTTTTTTTTTTTCCATTTCATTTCTCATTTTCACACCCCAGGAAACTATATACTCAGCTGTGAGCTTTCCTAGAACCATTTTGGGACCACTCTCATCAGGAAATGAATTCTCTTCTCTCACTTTCAATAATAGTTTTCCTCTTATGCAACCTACCCTCTTCGAACATTACCACTTGCACACAGTACCAGTGAGTGTGGTCTCTGGTTTATGTGTTTGTCCAATACCAAACAATCTCTGGGCAGCTTTACCCAAACATCAGCAGTTTTTGTTAGACAAGCAAGTGGACAGCCTTAGATGCAGTAAATTTATTCTGTTCATCATCTCTCAAGCAAAGTTGTCTGAAAAAAAGGAGAACCGTAGAAGTAGGTCTGTGGCTTAGAGGGAAGATACGTACCAGCTGACTCTCAGACACTGTGGAGGATGCCGAGGAGAGATTCGCCTGCAAAGTGGAAACATGGTACCATTTAGTGAAATAAATGATTTGGAAAAATAATCCTTTTATTTTCAAGTATTTGAGGTTATTTTATTATTGAAGTGATACATGTCCAACGTAGGATTTTGTAAAGTAAAATGGGAAAGGAGGCACCGAGAAATAATTCTTAGCAGTTTGGTACACTGCCCTGTAATACTTCCCATGCACTCACTCAGCACGGTTTTAACCAGTATCATGGTTTACATACTGCTTTTCCATCTTATCTTCTTCACAGAAGCATTATCACACAGCATCCAAAATGTTCAAGGTTACATATTTCATTTTTTGTATTCTCCAAGTTACTGAAATATAGCAACATTATTGATATCTGTTATGGTTTGTGTCTGGGTGTCTCCCCCAAAGCCTCATGCAGTCATGGAGCGGGCTTTTAGAGGTTGTGAATGATCCATGGTCCAATGTTGGAATTATGGACATGAGTGCTACACTCACCCTGAGGCGGGTAGTTTGCATACAGTGTAAGAGAGGGCAGGAGGCTACTTCCAGCTGCCTCTCCTCCCTTTTGCTCTGGCTGCTTTTGCTATTTTCTGCCTCCATGAATGGTTTCCCTCTGCCATGTGCCACCCTGCCTTGGAGCCAGCTGAGTATGGACTGAAACCTCCACAAACTGTGAGCTAGGTAAACCTTTCCTTCCTTAATTCTGGGTGTCAGGTATTTTGTCTAAGCAAGACAATATCTACATTTATTTACAACAAACTTTCAAACAACAAATTTTTTTGTAACGTGTCTTTTCATGAAAAGCATGAGAACATTTTTATGACTTGAGAATGGGAATGATTTGGTCATAATATTGTTTAGATTAAGGAGCAAGTTAAAACTGTTTCTGCATCATGGGTTCTTGTATTTCATATCTTTCATCAGAATTTGAATTTCTTCTTTCACAAAAATTTTAATTTATATGGTAAGAGAGCTACTCTCTTAATAAATTTTCAAGTGTTAAATACAGTGTTCATCACTACGGGCACACTGTTGTACAACAGGTATCAAGAACTTTGCCGAAGTGCTTAACTGAAAATTTTGGCATATTAACTGGTCTCTCTCCAATTCTACCATCCTGCAGTTTCCCTCCCCCTAAAGAAAATACCATGACAGTTCTCAAATCTTACTACCTTGGATTTGTCTGAAATGTTTTATTTTGTCCTGGCGCTTGAGTTCAAGTAGACACAGAATTCGAAGCAAATAGTGCCTGTCAGGGTTTTGAAAACACTATTCTCCCAGCTCAAGCTTCTGTTCCTGCTGTCCCTCGCAATGCCATGACTTAGTTACCCTAAGTGGATGGCCTGTCTGCCCATGTGGTTATCACTCAGCATTTTTCTTCATGACAATTTTAGATTTCACTATGATGCACCTGAGATGGTTATTGGGGGCCAGGCAGGTGGGCAGAGGGAACCAAAGGAAAAGGAGAAGATGCTGACCAAGAGCACAGAGTTTCAATTAGGCTGGAGGGAGAAGTCGTGGTGACCTCGTGAACTGTATGGTGACAGCAATTAATAAAAATATTTTGCACGCCTCAAAATTACTAAAATAGATTTCAACATTCCTATCACCAAAATGGCAAAGTAGCGAAGTAATTGGTATGTTAATTAGCTTCCCTGAATGCTTCTGTAACATTTATACAGAGCAAATATCACACTGTAGCCCAGGCACACTTGTCAGATACACATAAATAGAAAGTAATTTTTTAAAAACTGATACAGCAGTGAAAAACTATGAACATCAAAATTTCTAACTCCAAAGAAAGTTTGTTAAAGACTTAAGTCATACAAGGGACTAAAGGTTAAAGACTGAGGAAAGAAGTGAGGATTTGAAACTCAGAGAAAAGTAAATAACGACAGAGGCCTAGGGAGACACGTCAGCTCCCAGACACTGAGCGCCAGAGGAGAGCAGCCCACGCCTCGGTCCTCTGTCCTCGGCTATCACTGGATTCCTCACAGCTCACTTGTTACAAACTAAAGTGAGGTAAGGAGGACGAGGCCCAGGGGGCGTCTCCTTCAGCTGCTTCCCTCCTCCTCATTTGGCAGAGCACAGGTGCTTGTCTTCAGGCCCCTCCCCTTTCTTCACACACACACTTAAGGAACATTTCTGAGCAATTAGGAAGAGTAACAGATGGGAATGATCAGCAGAGTGCAGTTTCTTACTTAAACTGTGCGCACCTTCCCTATGACTCATCTCGCAGCCGTGGGGCTCACCTAGGATCTCTTCTGTGTCCGAGTCACTGCCTCCAAGTCACTCCAGCATAGCAACACTGCTTGGCATAGCAACAAGGAGAATGTGCAAACTGGCTAAATTGGAGACTATGACCTTTATTTTAATATCTGTGTATGTACCGGGAAATGTTCTTAATAAAGTTTGACACATTTCTCAATATATTATGATATTTTGGAAGCAATATACTTCACTGTAATGACATTTTCTGTTCCTCAAGTTCATTAAATGAGATCTTACTTGTATAGTACCTAATGTTGAATAAGCTTCTCTCATTTATTTCCCTGGCACTTAGAAGTAATTCTTGAGATGTAGACGGTTTTGAAGCAAGGTATTATCGACAGAACGTGACTCCGATCAACAGTTTTTGGTAAAGTAGTAGCAGATCCAAATCCTTGCTCCACTTTCTAACGTTCTTTGTGAAAAGAGCCTATGTGTGGTTTTGAATTATATGAACGGAATAAATTTACACTGGTGGCTGTTAATAAAAATAATAAACATTTACAAAGGAAGTATAGTGCAAAGAAAAGCATTCCCTTCCAATGCAAACAGAGTTAAAATAGAAGGAAATGAAAATTTTAACAGAAATGTGTTCCTACAAGGGGGAAACTGTTCAAAATGAGCGTCATGAGAAATAACTGCACATGCCTTACCTCATGAACTATGAGCTCACTTGCACAGAGCCCACAGACTGGAGATCTTAGAAACAGTAAAGCACTATCATTGCAATGTTAATGTGACTAGACATTAAATTATTCATTTCAAGTTTAGACTAAAGTTTATCAGGAATTAAGGTAAAATTTAGGCCAGGAGTGCAAATGGACCCAACTCTAGCATCTCTATATACACACACATACTGATGGCAGAGGTTTGGATGGGAAGCAGATCTGGGTTGGAATTTGCCTACTCTCTGGACTTCTGAGACTCGTTTTCTTCCTGTGTAAAGCAGAATTTTATAATATAGCACCCACCCCCATAGGATTGGTGTATGGTTTAAAAGAGATAATTAAGATTTATTTGCAAGGTAAGGGTTCAAAACACTAATTAGTATTATTGAATGAAGCACCTCTTTAAAAAGATAAGTGCATAGCAAGATCCTATCTCAAAATACAAAATGAAAACTGAAAGGTGACTTGAAATACTTACTCAACTATGCAAGTGACAATCGCCACCGGCTCCGCATAATGTGAACCTAACTCTGTTTCCCTTACACTCAAAAGAACCTCAGCTAGACTACTTTAAAATAGCCTGCAACTTAAGCATAATAAAGTAGAAGAAAATCTTGCCTTTGACCAGTCTGAACCCAAGGTACTTCTACTGGCCCTGGCTGATCCTAAAACAAACCGTGAACTATCACAATACATTCCACAGAGCGCTAAAGAAACATTTTTCACTGATTTTCTTTCCTTCCTTCCTTTTTCCTTTCTTTCTTTAAGGCAAACAATCCTTCACCAAAGGCCCACAAAAAGGAATTCATCAACAATTTCTTGCCTAATTAAACCATCCCAGAAACACTGGAAATCTGTTGATACATTGAAAATTAACACCTTTGTTTGTTTTACCATCAGTCTTCTCTTCTGAGCTCTCTGCTCTTTCCTGCTCGTTTACTATTTAATTATTCACTCTCTGTCTCCTCTGTTGGCATGTGTGCCTCTAACTGGGAACCTCAGCACTATCTCACACCTCTCACCCCAGAGACTCCTCACGGACCAGCAGACAATAGACGAGTATGTGTTGAGTTGGGGAACAAAACCGGGTCACTGAAAAGCAGAGCCAGAGAATACTGACTAGTTCTCCTAGTAACGATCCATGCAGCACATGGGAAACCCTTTCTGAGCCTCAGACTTAGGGGCAGGCAGAGGCGACATGCTAAGGCACTGCTCAAGTGCACCAAGCTCGCTTTCTGGGTTTTAATTTGCCCAACCCTCTCTGCATCCCAGGAAGTGGCAGACTACACGATCTCTGCTTCTGAACCTAACCTGAGAAACTCTGCAAAGCTCAGGACACACTGAGCTCCCACAGGTGCACTCTCGAAAGACACCTCTTCCTCCCAAGTTGTGAAGAGCCTTGATGAAATGCTAGAATCTGCAAGTCTACAGACTTTTCAGATTTGCTTTTGAGTTTGCGTGGTAGGAAGGAGAAAAGTACTGTGACACATTAAGTGAAAACTGTTCAACGCATACTAAAGGTGAAACGGCACCCTAGAGCTCAGCTAATGTAAAATTTCTAAAAATCTTTAAAATGTCCTTTTCTAAAAATCAGGACATACTGTATCTAAGACAGTTGGTTCACATAACATCAAAACATATAGTGAAAGTGAACGTCTATTCTAAAATTTCATTTTTTCTCAAAATAAAAGTATTGTTTTTCTGAAAGGAAATATATCAACTAGTATTTAGTAAATGTAACAAGGGAATGTTTCCAAGTGTGTTCTCTGAGTTCGCACCAAAAAACACGAGGGTTCATAAACAAAACAACAGTCAAAATGTCAAGAAATAAGAGAAAGTAAAAAACCAAAGCTTCTCACTCAGACAGCAAAATTCAATTAAGGTCAAGAATATTATCTGAATCAGAGTTTATATTTGTTCTAGTTTATACTGAACTTTGATGATTTGGAATGAACTTGGAATAACTCAAATGCTCTCACAAAAGTTATGGGTTGAAAAGTTAACCTAATTTTATTAAGTCTGGTATTTGATTGAAAAGAGAATAATTTGAAATTATCTTCAACTGTAGAGATCAAAGCCCCCCACCCAGAACTACTTCAGCTGCTAATTGAGAGTCCCCAAGGAAGAGGAGTAGGAGCAACGGCCCTTCTGAACCTACTGAAAATTAGGGTAATCAGAGGCACTTCGCTAAGTGACAGCGGTAGATGAGAAAAGAAGAGAGAGACGAGAATATTCTAGCTGATTTTCTTGGGTCTGGCCCTTGGATCGATAGGGTGCATTAGTCATAAAAAATTATAGAGATATCTTTAAAGAACTTTCTCTTCTTGCATCCACTAAAGCCTCAAGCAGCTCAAATTGTGAGTCTTCTAGATGGACTGGAGAAACAGGAAGGAGAAGGTTTGAACAAAAGTAAAAGAGAAAGAAAAGGGAAAATAGGAGGAACTATTATTTACTGAGCAATTCCTGTGTGTCAGAACACATTAAGGGCTTTTCAGGCAATGACTAACACTAATCTCACATAAACCAAGTAAGAAAATTAGCATCATCATCTTATAGCTGAAAAATAAAGGCACAGCAAGGTAAAACATATGATTTTCCCAGGGCCACACAGTTATCTAGAAGCAGCACTGCAATTTAAACTTGGATCTAGCCTACCGAATGTCGCTACCCCTTTTAAGTGTTACTCCAAAGGGCTTCCAGTAATAACGAAAAATAGCAGTGAAAGCTTCCAGGAAACGCTCTGAGCAGCGTTCCCACCTACATCCTGTAAGAGTAATTTCCTAAATGTGATAAAATTTAGTAATTTTGCTGTGTTCATTATTTGCCTTAGGGAAATTCAAATGAAGGCAGAAATGTATAAACTGCGGTGATAATATGGCACAAAATACACACGTAATAACTACTTGTTCTTGATGATAATGACAAAAATTACAGATTAGAAAAAACAATGTGTAATTGAAAGGAATAAACTACCAATTTGTTTTAAGTTGAAAACTAAACTGAACTTTGATGATTGAGAATGAACTTAGGATGACTCAAATGCTCTCACAAAAGTTAGGGGTTGAAAAGTTAACATTTTTATTGTCTGATATATGATTAAACAAGGATAATTTGAAATTATCTTCAACTGTAGAGATCAGAGCCCCCCTCAAGAACTATTCCAGTTGCTGTCACATTAAGAGTCCCCAAGGAGGAGGGTTGGGAGCAAAGGCCCTTCTGAACCTACTGGCAATTAGGGTAATCAGAGGCACTTTGCTAAGCGACTGCAGAGGAAACAAACTTGTTTCCAGTAAAATGTGTTCGGTCCCTGTACAGACCCCTTTCCATTTATGAAGAAATCAACAATGGAATGACTGTGCAGTTAAGTCCACTCAACCACCTGCAAAAGAACAGTGTGTGTAACTATAAGATACTTACATACTTGGTTTCTCGGCCAGCTGCTCTTAGAAGAGTTGGAGGAGTCTGTATGAAAATAAAAGTAATTATACTTCTAAAAATCAGTAAATAAAAAAGATTCAGCTTGTAGCATAAGTTCATCTTTTTCTTCTTTGAGATTTTCCGACTATCCCTCCTTTATCTTGCAAATTATTTTTCTAAACTGTATGGCTCTGATTTGCTTTTCATTACTGCTATCTAACGGCTTTCAGGTAATTTCCCCTTCGGTACTGGTGATGCTATTTTAAGGATCATAACAGTTCTTTCCCATTTCTACCATAATTTTTGACTTTCAAACTTCACATAAAAATCTCTTCTCTTTCAATTCTTTGAGTTGCTCAAAGCCAGATACTCACATTCACTCTACTTCAGCCATTCACTTCCAAAGCTATCCCTGAACTTCACCATAACGTGGAAAACCAAAACCTCGATAAACTTCATCACAGTCACCCTTAATTCTCCTCCTCTTACCCAGGTCTGAACTTCTCTAATACCCCTGATGTGCTTCGCTGGGCCATCCGAACCCTAACCCACCTAGCTGCTCTCTGGCTTCGTTAGGTTGTAGCCTACTCATATGTCCCACTCCCATATGTAATACTCTCATTTATTTTGTGTGTCTCTCTCTTATTGTAACAGGTTTACTTGCAAAACAACAACAACAAAAATTCACGATGGGTCTTATCCTGTTTTTCTGCCACACTTATGCCTGAGAGGCAGAAAAACACTCCTGGGAAACTCTCTCAAATATACCAATTGATTTTATTTTAAACCAATGATTTTCAACTGCAGAACCATGTAGGAAGCTCTCATTTGTTTTCTCGCAGAGGTTCACTTTCTGAGATGAGATGGCATTCTCTTCATTTGCCTACTCAGTAAGTATTTATTGGATATTGACTGTATGACACTCTTCTGCTTCTTGGGAATTATTAGTAAACAAGAGACAAAGACATTCTACCCTTATGGAGCTTATATTCTATTGGGAAGAAAACAATAAAATCATAAGCAACTTATAAGTTAGATTGTGATAGATGCAATGAAAAACAGTAGAAATAATATGAATCTTAGGGGAATATATTCTTCCAGAAGAAATTTCCTTTGCCTCCTCCTCCAAACACTTTGTACTTTTTTAGGTCACCTAGATATTAAGAAGGCCATGGGTTCAGATGATTCCATTTTGAATAGGTGCACAAAGATAAGATGACATTTGAACACAGAATTAAAAGAGTCGAGGGAGTTGGCTCTGTGCTAAAGAGTGTTCCCACAAGAGAAAATAAAATTTCCTGTGGGGACTCCCACCCTTGAGAATTGCTGACAGGGAATTCAAAGCAGTCCTTCCATGAGGGGCATTCAAAAGAAGAGCAAAACATTAAAAAATATTTTATTGATGACATCAGTGAGCTTAAAGAAGAGTGAATAATTACTAGGCAAAGTGAAAATAGCACAGGAATCTGAAGAGAGAAGCCAGTAGTCTGGGCCCTGGAGCTGTTCAGGAATAGTGAGGGCATGCTTGAAAACTTGTTCTTTTGAGTTTTGATATCTCAGATATATGGGAAGATAAATGCACGGTACCAGAACACAACCTATCAAAAATATATTGAGGCTTAAAAGTAGAGTGATCCAAAAGATTCCAATTAGTTTTCACCCCGACCTCAAGTTATTTGGAAATGACTGTCTAGAAAATACAGTCTCAAGGCCTTAAATTAAGGCACTGTTTCTTTGCAAGGGTTCCCAGGATCTGACAAAAGCAAAGAGAAAACTCACATAGTATCACCTGAGGCCTTAAATAATTCCTATAAATGAATTTTCACATAAAATATCTAGCACACAATCAGATTCCAAAGCAAAAGAGATATGACAAAATGTAAATGAGAATAAGCAGGATAAGCAAAGCAGAAAAGATTGAGGGTCCAGAAATTTGTTTTCTCAGAATCAGACTGAAAACAGTCACCCTTAACCATGTTTTCCAGAAGATAAAAGTTAAGCTTGTAAATTTTTGTAGGTGACTAGTAACTATAAAATGTGATAAAATGGTTTGGAAAAGGCCTACACAAATATGCTAGTTTGGTACCTGCAAAGTACAGCACACAGGCTACTCGGGGCTGAGACAGAGTTAAGGAGAGGCAGAGAACCGATCATGGGAGTGTCAGGGGCCTGACGTGAAGCCCTCTCAGGACAGCGAAAGCAGGGCTTCTCTTCTGACAGAAACATGTGCGCACTGCTGGTGTTGGGAACAGGAGGGTCACGACGGCCCTAACTCTGTGACAGAGCTCTTGGGCCTGCTTAAAATAGGGCTCAGCAAAAATGAAGGGAGGAGCTACTGGGGAGGAGCTCTCCAGTGAGACGGGATGAGGGTGGAGCAGTGGCGCCATCTGTGCGAAATAATTATTTTCCACATACACTTCGGAGCCACGACAACAAGATTTCTAAAAGAAGAGATCTGAGATGTGAGAGAAAGAGAAGAATAAAATTGTCAGAAAGATTCTGTGTTAAACAAATGAAAGACTGAACTTCTATCAAGGATATGGGAAGGGGGTATATGGAGTCATTTTTGCCAGAGTAAATCAAGATTTCGCCTTTATATGCACTGAGTCCGAGACATGTGTTATGTATCTGGACAGAAATAAAGAGTGGGTGGTTGGGAGCCTGGCGTCTAGGAGAGAATTCTGGGTTAAATGTGAACATTTAAAGGTGCTGGCATAGAACTGGTTTTCAAAGCATAAGAGCGTGTGGGGCACCAAGGGAACAAACACAGAGAGAATGGGAAAGTCTGAGTCCTGCTCCGTAGACGTCCCAACATTCGTAGATTAGGAAGAAGACAGTGCAGCGCCCGAGATGACTAAGGCGTCGTAATGAAAAGTGTGAACACTGTTCTCTGCTCTCCCACAGCTTCTGCAGGCTCCGACCTGAGCCCTCCTCAGCACCGGAAGACGAGAGGGGGCAGAGCCACAGGGAGAGCACAGGTAGGACCACGGTGGGGGACAGGGGCGCTCTGGGGCACACGCCCTTCCTCCTCTGGAAAAAGGAAATAACCCTCACTGACGCTGGCAAATCCTAGGACCCAAGTTCTGTATCTGCCACTTCAGGCAACAGACATGCATGCAGTCCAGTTAGCTGACATGCCTAGAAAAGTCTGAGTTTTCACAGAAAAAGAGTAAACTCACTGAAAAATGTGGAAGAAAACAGCCGCATAACCATCCTGCCTCTCAGTGTTCGCCGAAGAGAAATAAAAGTGTACATGTACCCAAAATCTTATTCACAAACCTTTTTAGTATCTGTATCAAGTTCACACTAGAACTAACCCAATCTTTCAGGAACTGGTACACAAAGAAAGAATGGTGCAATAAGGAGGATGCTCTTCTGATCCTGAAAACAGCGTTGTCAAATGCCTTCTACATAGCATAGACTCAGAAGACTGCTGACTATAGCGTTCTATTTACATTATTCTTGAAAAGACAAAAATGTAGGCGCAGATGTGGATGGCTGCCAAGTATTTGGAGTAAAGGCAGGATATACCATCCCCTTACAGCAAAAGCCAGGGGTCACATCTACTTACTATAAGTTAAAATTGGGTTGCCTAAGTGTCTGTACAAAAATCATGCCTCTCTTCGTTTTTGCGAGGGTGTTGCATGAGTGCTTTTTAAGGTTTGTAACTATGGCCAAGGTGAAACAGTTGTTGCCCTCAACTGGTTTTCTCTGTATACTAATATCTGGATTGCCTGGGGCCCTAAACAACACTGTGGCCCATCCTCCAAGAACCAAACTCTGAGCCAAAGAAGCTGCACCCAACAGCCAGCCATGGCAAGGAGCTGACTCCACAACAAAGCCACATCACAGTCAGCAGCACACCCCAGCACAGAAAACAAACAAAGAACACAGGAACATGAGAAGACAGGGCAGCAAAATGCCTCCCAAACCCCAACTACCCCAAAGCTGTTCCAAGGAGCACTGAGGAGAAAGCAATCACAGGCCACGTAGCAGAAATAGCTGAAAGGTTATCAGTGTAGGTAATAAAACAGTTCAATAAGGTATTTGACAAACTCAAAGAAGATGTAACTAAAAAGATAACGATTCTAATGGGGAAAAAAAGCAGTAAATTTAAACCAGACACTAATAAAAATCTAAGGAGCTAAGGCAAGAGATGCAAAACATGAAGGTCAGCATAAAAGAGAAGAGTCCAAAAAAAAAAAACTCCCAACAGAAATTCAGGAGATTAAAACTGCAGCTGAAAGTATGGGCAGCAGAAGGGACCAGTGTGAGAACAGAGTACCAAGTCTGGAACACAGGACTGTGGCTAGTGACCAGTTATTGAGAGATAATTTAAAAACAACAAAGAATATGAAAAATGGACCCAGAAGAGGCCAAACTGCTCAAAGGAGACTCAGGTAAGAATACTGGAATGAGTGAAATATCAGAAGACATCTCAAAGGGCATGTTTACAGAAGTAATAGCAGAAAGGTTTCCAGACTTGGAGAAAGAATTTACCATACACATAAGTGAGACATACAGAATCTCCAATAGTCATGATCAGAAAAAAAAAATTACACACCACATCATAATTAAAATATTAGGATTCCAACAAAAGAACAGAATCCTAAAAGCTGTTAGAAAAATGAAACAAATCACCTATAAAGGAAAGTTCATTAGAATTCCAGAAGACTTATCAACACAAAACTTTAAGTCAAAGAGAACTTGTAATTAAGTATTTCAAGCCCTAAAAGAAAACAACTTCCAAACCACACTGATATGTCCTGTGAAATTATATTTCAAAATTGAAGGAGAAATATTTCCATGACAAAGAGCACCTAAAGAAATTTGTGACCACCAAACCAACACTGCAAAAGATTCTCAAGGACATCCTAGAAAGAGACAGTGGACCTAGCAACACCAAAATGTCCACTAGGACAAATGTACCAAGTAGAGCTACCAATTAAGTAGAATGGAAAAAATCCACACAACATCAGGAAAATAATACACACAGGAAAGGACAATTGAGGTATCATTACTTGCAGATGACATGACTGTCTGCTTATAAGATCCAGAAATATTCCACCCAGAATTAAGAGCCAAATGCAGCAACATAGCAGCATACAAAATAAACACTCAAAAATCAGTAACATTCCTATATATTAACAATGAACTCAGAAGGAAACTAGGAAAACAGTAGCATTCACGATAGCAGTAAGAAAAATTAAATACTTAGTAATTAACCTAACCAAGGAAGTGAAAGACCTCTACAATGACAATCACATTAGTCTGGAAAAGGAAATCTAGGGGGACACCAGAAAATGGAAAGATATGCTGTCTCTGGATAGGCAGAATCAATATAATCAAAATGACTATATTTCAAAACCTGATTTATAGATTTAATGCCACATCAATTAAAATACCAAAGCATTTCCCACAGATGATCTAGAGAAAACAATTTCGAAATTTATATGGACCCAGTACCAAAAGCTATCCTGGCAATAAGAGCAAACGCAAGGGCATCGCCATCCCAGGTTTGAAGTTATACTGCAAAGTTACTGTTAGCAAAGCAGCATCACACTGGCCCAGAAACAGACATGAGGATCAATGGAGTAGAACAGGGAAAGCAAACACTGGCACCTTCAGCTATTTGATCTTTGACAAAAGGACCAAATAAACTGTAAGATAGATCACTTCTTTAATATATGAGACTAGGAGAATTGGATATCCACACGCAGAAGACTGAGTCTCGACCCACATAGCTCACTCACCATATACCAAACTAAAACCAAAAGAGATCAAAAACCTAAATGCTAAAACAGACGCATGTAAATTGCTGGAAAATAAAAGAGGTAAAACTCTTAAAAACATAAGTATAGACAAGGGCTTTCTGAACAGAACTCCAGTGTCACAAGAAATAATACTGAGAAACACTAAGAGGGATCATATCAAATTTAAAAGATGATCCACATCAAAGTAAACCACCATCAGAGTGAAGACACAATCTACAGAAAGGGAAAAAGCATTTGCCAGCTATTTCTCAAACATGGATTATCATCTAGAATATAGAAAACTCAAAAAATTAGATCCCTCAGAAATTAGACTTAATCAAACAATGGGCAACTGGAATGAACAGACACTTCTCAGAAGAAAAAGTATAAATAGCCAATAAATACATGAAAAAATGCTGAACATTGCTGAACATTCAAGAAATGCAAATTAAAACTACACTGAGGTATCATCTTACTCCAGAAAGAATGGCTATATCAAGAAATCAAAAATAACAAATGCTGGTGAGGTTGCGGGGGAAAGGATATAAAATAGCACAACCACTATGAAAATTAGTATGAAGACTCCTCAAAAAACTAAAACTAGAAATTCTATTAGCCCAATCTATTCCCTGTCTAGGATCTTACCACAAGAGTTAAAGTCATCACATTGTATGGATACATGCACACCCATATTTATAGCAGCACAAATGACAATAGTAGATCTGGAGAATGGTACATATGATTATCAACAGATAAAAGAAATGTGGCATTTATACACGGTGGAGCACTACTCTTCCATGAAGAGAAACCTGAGGCATCTGTAGGTAAACGGATGCAATTTGAGAACATAAGAAAAGAGATCAAGAAAAAGTATGAACATAAATATTCAGACAAAATTCAAAAGAGTACTAAAATTGTATATATGTTTAGCTTGATTAAAAATAAGCAGAAAGTAAAAAACATAGAATGTTAAAATTTTTCATCAGCTTTAAAATTGACAGGAAAATAGACCTGAATGTGGTGGTGCACGCCTGCAATCCCAGTTCTGAAAGTCACTGGCCCTGTGGGTAGCTCCTCTCCCTGATTGAGTGTGGCTTGAATTCTACCTCTTATTTACTATGAAGTGCGTCCTATGGGTTGATCTGCGTGTCTAGTTAACTTCTCTGAGCCTTCCCAGATGGGTAGTGAGTACGTATTTACTATAAATACGTCTATTAATCAGTATTTGTTGAAGCCAAGGGGACAATCAGCAGAACAAAGAGACAACCTTCAGAAGGGGATAAACTGTTTGCAAACTATACATCTGGAAATGGTACTAACCAGATTGCATGAGATCAATGCTAGAGCAAGAACACACCCCAATTTTTTAAGTAGACATTTAATAAACAAACATTTTAAATAGACAAACACTTTTTAAATGTTTGTAGCAAACATTTCTTAAAAGAAAACCTACAAATGGTACACAGATGTGTGAAAAATGCTTAGTATAACTCATCCTTAGGGAAAAGTAAAAACCTCAGAGACCACTGCATGCCATAATAGCTTTTATCAAAAAGATGAACACCCAGTGCTCGCTGGGTGTGCCAGAGGAGCCCTTGCTCACGGGGTGCCACTGCCAGTTGCTACAGCCACCACAGAAAATACCATGGTGCTCCCCCAAAAGAGTTAAAAGAGCACTGCCCCAGGGTCCAGCAGCCTCGCTGCCTCTAAGTCAAAGGTACAGAACCATATGTTTTGGATTGCTAGGGAACTACTAAACTATTAATTGCTGTAATTGAATCCTTAAGTGTTTCCTTTTTATACGGTAGCAATTTGTGCATCCTTTCTGATAAAGTATTCATTCTCAAAGTTGAAAACTGGTTTCTGGGCTTCTGGACATTTGTCTTTAATGTTCCTGTTGAAAATTGGGCCAGGCCCGGTGGCACATCTACAACTCAGCACTCAGGAGGCTGAGGCAGGAGGATTGTGATGAGTTCTAGGCCAGCCTGAACTATATAATGAGAGCCTGTCAACAAAAACAAAAATAAAAAAGAGAAGAAAATTAGGATTTCTCTTCTAATTTTAAGCAATTCTGTATATTTAGAACCTACCTCAGACACATGTTCTTTTTGTTTTCAAAAGAATTTGAAAAAATACCTATACTGGTACCAAGATGACACAATGAAATAAACCGTTGGTCAAAATCTCCAGAAATAACACCTAAATGAAACACACACATCACAAACACACCTGCACACACATCACTGCATTCCTACTCACGACAGCCAGGATACAGAGTCAACCTACATGTCCATCATTGTGTGAATGAAAAAGGTAAACGTGTAAATACACACTATTCGCCAAAAACATGAGACTCTGTTATTGAGGACAATCTGCATGGGCCTGAAAAACACTATGTTACGTGAAATTAGTCCAGCCCAGAAAGGCACACAGCAGAGACCTCTGTCCTAAGTGGAATCCAGGCACAGTGATCACAAGGGTTAGAAGTGGAAACAGCTGCCAGAGACCATGGAGAGACACAGGGGTGGGCGGGGCGGGGCTGACGGAACTGTCTGATAGGAAAACGTTTCTGGTGTTCTGCAGCACAGCAGGGCAAGTATAACTAACAGTATTACATTATGTATCTCAACATAGTAAGAAGAGGGGTTTGAATGTGCTCATTAAACAAACAATATAAGTTTAAAGGGATAGAAACACGAATTACTCTGAGTTGATTACTATCTAAGTATATGGAAATCAAAACATCACACTGTACCTCATAAATATGTACAAAAGTCAGTTGTCAATTAAAAAACAAAAAATATAACATGAAAAATTGTCTAAAATTTAGTGGCTTAAAATATTGCTTTTGTTACCAACATGCCCATTAGATGTTTGTTAAACAAACCAATGATGTAAATTACCCACATATTACTTCTTAAACTTAATGCTAATTATATTTAATACAATACAGGTTGTTTACAAGTTCAACAAACAAATCAGAAAATACATAGTTTAAAATTCATATACTTATTTTTGACACATCTAAATTGTTTATTGAAAGACTTAAAGCATATACAACAAAACAGATTTCAAGTACAGAAACTACAACAATTTGTGGGTCTTCTGCTCAAGTATAATTTTTTAATATTAACGGTTGCTTACTAGGTCTCTGTTTTGCTATTTATATAGTAATTTACAACTATAAATAGTTGTCTATAAGGTTTCTTTTGAAAATTAGAATTGCCCTTCTAGTTATGAGTAATTCTGTATATTTAAAACTTATTTCCGACACACAATGTTCCATTTTTAAAAGAAATTGAAAAAGTACTTATTTTAATTCCAAGAAAGAAAATAAAATAAGCTGACTCAAAAAGAAAAATAAAACAATTATTTTCAGTACAAGGAGAATCACTCACTCTTTGAAATGGAAGAGTTATAATAAGGAATTGAGAAAATAGTAGAAATGTACAATTTTATCCTAATGAATGAAAATGGCTATATGAAGGAAATGTTTACATATTTAATTACATTAATTAATAATTTAGCAATATTCTCATAATCTAAACTCTAAGGGTTATGTCCGATTGAATTAAAGAACAGTGAAATAAATTCTGTCCATTAAAAACTACAGAAATGATACTTATGATGAACTATCAGACTAATGCCACGTTAGTTGTCTTCATTTCTCACTTGGACAATTCTACATTACAAATTACAATGGTCAGTTACAATAGCCTAAACTATGGTTTGAAATGAGACTAAATGACAGATTCCACAAGCAGCTCTAAGATACCAACTTACAAGTATTCAGTGTAGCAGGCTGGCTTTCAGAGGCTTTAACCTCAACCCACAGTGAGCAATACCTTTTACTTTGCAGCCCTTTGTATACACACCTAACTTTGTACACTGAAATAAGTTGAAACAAATGTTACCAGTTACCAGTTCCTACCTGCTACTTGGAACAGTGCCTGATACTCTACTATTTTTTAAATGCTGGTTGCTGACATATTTACTGTTTGTTTGTTTGTTTATTTATTTATTTGCGATACTGGGGATTGAACTCAGGACCTTGTGTTTGCCAGGCAAGCACTTATTCCACTGAGCTATATCCCCAGCCCTTATACTGTTTATTAACTGCTAAATTAATTTCCTAACTTGCTATTGGCTTGGGCCTTGGCTTGCAGTTTCAAAAATCATTAGTTTAGAAAATCTTAAGATTCAGTAAATGGTATTAAATATATACATACTTTGATTGTTTCAGAACCCAGCAATGTCTGCAGTGGAGACCTTGAAGGAGAATCAGAAGAATGCTGGGAGGACAGAGAGAGAGGAAAGAAAAGAAAACATAGGCCTGAGAGGCATTGCACTGCACAAAGGGAAATGAGGAGAAGCGAAGCCAGCGTTTGCGCAGCGCATTCTAGTCTAGGGCATACCGCGGACAAGGAGTCCTGCAAGACCTGATCGATGGCAGCACAGAGCTCTTCGGTTTGCCGCCTGAGCTGTGCAGGGAAGCACAACTGGAAGAATCGAAACCAGGCAGTGAGTTAGCGCTGAGTTTCCGATTGCAAACCAAAGCAGGTGGTCAAAGTCATTACCTCCAGGGGAAGGTCTACGGAGCTGGCCCGGGAGACACGTTCAGCCTGGGAGGGCTCATCTAGTGCCTAGCGACAAACAGAAGAGTGCTCGTGTGAGACTTCAGTCCAGTACCGGTGGAGGCAGAAAGTCTTTTCAAAGAAAGCCCTGCGTTTCTCAGAATTTCTAAGACCAAACAAAACAAAAAAATCTTTGACTCACTCGATGAGCTATTTTCTAGCATTTTCCACATTTGTCCAGTGTCTCCTGTGAAGTATTTCTAATACGCACTAGTACACTAAAGAACGTAGATGGCTTTTGTTCTACTTTGCCCTGCCTTTTCTATGTCTTTCCTTGACTTTCTGAATTTCACTTGATTGGCGGAGTTTCCTCCTGATTTATTTTTCACCTACTAATTCGCACGTGGCAGAAGTAACGCTAAGCTGTTCCATCGGGTTCTGTCTTTCTTTGATACCATTAGGCAGCATTTTCGGGAGCCCGGGAATTTGGGTGCTGATTTCTCTCTCTTTTTATTTTATTACTATGTTTTCTGATACCAGGAATCAAACCTGGGACTTTGCACTTGCCAGGCAGGTGCTTGTGCTGCTGAGCTAATCCCCGGCCCTGGTTCCCCTGCGGCGGGCAGAAGTGATGCGTAGCTCCTGGTGCAAGGCAGTTGAGAACGGACATCACATTTCACCATCCCACTCTCATCTCCAGAGAACGCATGGAGATGTAAGAGCTAACAGGCTGAGTCACTGTTAGAGGGCAGCCCTGGGGGAGGCCAGCGAGGCCGCACCGAAGGCGGACTGGACGGAAACGACGACAGCGTTAGGTTTCAGAAACGGCAGCGCTTGCCTCGCGGCAGCTCGCGTTGCCTACGTTCACTGTCACCACGGGCTACATTTTCCCAGGGAATTAGCCTTGGAACTCTTCCTCTCTGGTGAAGGCCCAACGTGAGCAATACAAAATTGTGCACTGCTTCATATAATGTGTAAGAATCTTGCAATTACGCGCTCATCTCACCCTCTTTCTCACCCTCCTACTACCATGTGCATTCGACTTCAGTGTGCTGTACACACAGTCGAGGGGTACCTTTTCCCTTAATAGATTTTTTAAATGGTTACGTATGTTTGAAAGAAGTTTTAATAAAGTAATATTGTATATTCATCCTAAATATAAAACACATTCATCACCGAATAGTTTACATGCAGTGGCCACTCCCACGCTCTGCACGCCTTCCGAGTTCCTAGCTGCCACTATTTCCCTTCCGCCTGGCAAACTCCAATACGTTTCGTAGCATAAATCTGCGCCCCAGGACTTCCGTTTTCTTTTAGCTGAACACTTACTTGTCTTCTTGCAGGGACCTAGCGTTCTCTTTCTGTCTCTGGGCACTAGAGGTCGCCCTGCAGCGCTCCAGCTCCGCCTTGCGGGTGAGTTTGAGCTCCCAGTTCTGCTGCTGATCCCGCGTGGTCTTTGCTTCACCCTGCCCACTTTCAAGACTGTCTCTTTATATTTGATTTCTAGCAGCCGGGCTGGCATGTCCCTAGGCATGGTCATCTTCATATTACAACTACCTGGGATTCTGTGAGCCTCTTCAAAACACACTTTGGTATCTTTCACCAAATCGGGCTAATATTACCAATTCTATTTTTTGTTTTATTCCGTCCTCTTCTTCTGAGACCCTGACTACACTTGATCAGATCCTGTGGATCACTGGAGCTCTGGTCAATTATTCAATCTTTTCCCTCCTGTTTTTCACATGAGGTAATTTTTATCACGCTATCTTCAATTTTACCGACTCTTCTGTGTCTCCAGGTTTCTCTTAGAGCCAATCCACAGAGGGATTTTTCTATTTTCAATATTTTATTTTCAGTGGTAGAAGTTTCATTTCATTCTAAGTTAAAATTTCTAGTTTTGTACTAAGAATTCCTATATTTCAATTCATTATGAACATGTTTTTCTTTATATCTTTGAGAGTGTAACAATAGCTTCAAAGTTCTTGCCAGATAAATGGATACAACTAGAGACCACACTCCTAAGTGAAATAAATCAGACCCGCATGTGCAAGCGTCACATTGTCTCCCTGGTGTAAGTAACTGAAAGAGTAAAATAGATCCAAAAGGTACAACAGACATTGTGAGAGGGAAAGAAACTGCTCTAAAGGAAGAACAACCGGGATGTGGGAAAAGAGAAAAGAAGGAAGGGGGGTGAAAGATATGTATATATACACAAGATAGCTAAGATAATTGTACTAGTAATTTCTATTAGTTCATTGAAAGAAAACATTAGTACTTATATTGTTTGATAAGTTTTGCACGCCTGTACCTGATCCGAGCAACTACTCTGAAGATAACAATATGCAATATAACAACCAATGTTAATTTCCTACCATCTTGTTTTGAAGTTCTGCATGGTTTCTATTGGGGTTCTTTTTGTCTCTTTTTTGTGTCTTTAAAATAAAATTTAAAACTTCTTGCCAGATAATTAAAAACATTTGAAACACCTTAAAGTTGATCTCTATGAATTACATTTTCCACTAGATATGGGTGATATTGTTCCATTTCTTTGAATGCCTAGAAATGATGGATTAGAGATTTAGTGGTACTTTACAAAGACTCCAGAGTCTGTTACGGTGCCATCAGGAATATCGTTTTTTATTTCATTTTAACATGCAGTTAATTTGGCTCCAAGCTCTCTGTCTCTCTGACAGTGGGCAGCCACTGAAATAGATATTCTCTTATTTGACCACTGCTAAGCTCCAGGGGCACACGAGCTGCTCAGGAGTCACCCAGAATGTCGAGTCCACCAGGAGCACGTGCCCCCCCCACTGGCCTCTTCGTGCCTGCTCAGCACACTCCAGTTCTTACATAACCCTACACCTACACTCTTTCCTCTGACACCTCTTCAGTAAGTTTGTAGCTTTCTTGTTAAGTTTGAGCTGCTTCGTAGCAGGCAAACAAGAGGCTGCTCTTAAAGGAAAAAACACAGACACACACACAAAGTCTAGAAGGCAGTCCAGTGCCATTCTTCTCGACTCTACTGCAGTTTCCATCTGCCCTTGGATACAGTCCTGTACCTTCAGTCAGTTCTTAATTATGTTTTATCCAGAATATATCATTATTATCTGCAAAACAAGCTGGTCATGTATAAGCTACTCCTTCATTTGTAGAAACAGAATAACAAGAAATTATTTAATTAATTTTAATTTTCAGCATATAAACACCTTACCAGAGAGACTGTGTGAATTCAGTTTTCAAGCCCATCAGAGGAAACTTATAGTTCACGGTTATTTTCTTCCTACCTTGAGCCCAGGCTGATATTTAAACATGTGCTTTGCATTTCCCTTTGCAAATGATGCTTCTCGTCCCCTTGTGCTTGAGAGCACAACCCTTAGCAGTCCTGGCTCTGCTGATGGGGTACAGTTTCAGCTCTCCACCTGGCTCAGCCCCACGTCTGTCTGTGCCCTTGCCTCGCTGGTAGAAACGCCAAGACCCATGGTTATCAGTTCAGTACTTTCAGAACAACCAGCACACTGCCATCTAGACAAACATTCTGAATCTCAGCCTGTGT
Source organism: Dinomys branickii (assembly GCA_004027595.1). Classification (NCBI taxonomy): domain Eukaryota; kingdom Metazoa; phylum Chordata; class Mammalia; order Rodentia; family Dinomyidae; genus Dinomys; species Dinomys branickii. Next base: position 61,107 of record PVLD010001164.1, read on the forward strand.
TTCCGTCTTCTACGTCTCCTCCCTGGGCTACTACCTGACATAGCCACGTGAGACCTGTGAATGGGCTGTGATTGTCTCACATCACACGCTACCGCTCTTCTTAGATTTCAGTTCACTTACAGGATTCCTACTCTCCTGAAGGTCGGAATCAGACTCCTGTGCAGTGGTGACTCTCCCTACTATCACAGGCAGTGTGGCTGTGCCCTGACTGGGACAACACAGCACCCGCCACACCTGAGCACCCTGGGGCCCGACTGTTGCTCACACTGTGTCCCTGCCGTCTTGGAGCAGTGTCCTCTGGCCAGGGTAACATGGCCTTTGACTACAGAGCCCAGAGAGAGGATGTGAGGGGCTCAGCAGAAATCTACAGGACAGGAATGAATGCAGTTAAATGAAAAAATGCATCATAGAAATAATTTTATTTTAGTGCTCCCCAGTGAAATACTCTCAAAAGACAGTTTAAACTCTGAACATTCTAAGGAACAGTTCATTTTCCCATATTACAATTAATTTTTTATCAAAGATCTTACCACATGACTTGTATTAATGAAATGAGTTGATTTTTTTCAGCAAAGAAACAAGGTTGATATTTTAGATGCCAATGGGAAATACCAGAGCCAAAAACAACTTTCATTAGGTTTTTTGAAAGACTGAGCTTCACTCAAAGAAGGCCAAAATTATCTACTTGGGTCTCTTGAAAACATAAAGAAAATAGCTTGTGTCAAGTAATAATCTTGAAACTTTCAATGGAGCAACTATTTGCTCTTTGTTAAAATTCCATGGTGGGGGGAGTGGCTTATTTTGAGCTAAAGAGTCTTGAATTTCCTAGAATCAGTTTTTAGTTGACTAGAAGTTACTGTCAAATGTGTCCTCTTGCTTCACTTCTCTAACAGCCATAAGAAGTAGCTTTTTTTCTGTTGTAAATCGCCATCTATAAGAAGTCTGACCAGGGGTTGTTTTTCATGACAAGTGAGTTAGTAGTATTTTGTTAAAGTTTCTTTAGATTTATTCATTGTGGATACAAGTCTCTCAAAGTATTCTCCAATAAAATATCTTTATTAGAGGCATATTTTCCATCAAATTGTACTACAGCAATTGAGGTATGAGATATTTTAATCTTATTTTTAAAGATTCTTAATCAAGATAAATTATCAGAATATTCTCATTGCAGATGTTTATATTTTACACAGAACAGCCAACCTTTTGAGACCCAGATTTTAGAAAGGGACTTATTAAATCTACTTTGCACACTAAGTGGTTTCTGAATTTTGCACTGATTATAATTAAGTGCTGATCACCATGAAAAAGCTTTGCAAATCATGGTTTCATCCTTTCATATAAGGAAATATGTGATTCAACTGCAATAGGTGTTCCCCACCGAACAGGAGCAGCTCTGACAGGACTGTATTTCCAGTAAAATGTATCAGGTCAATCTAAATTGCTCCCTTAGGGAATAGGATTAACTTCTAAAACTCTGATGAGGAAATGAATTAGTCCTTCCCTAAAAGGAGTGAGACCATAAACTGGCTCCAAAGGGAGACTGACCTAAAAGGCCTTACAAACTCTGTTACACCTGGCCTAGCTATTGAATTCAATTTCCAACATTTCACGCATGAGTTGCCATATTTTAGAAAGGATCAAATGAACCCCTAGAATGATTCATGCTAAGCCTCAATGCCCCTATACGTTTTAATCTGAGCAGCCATTTGGTATCATAAATTCCCCAAGGACTGCAGAATGCTCGCTTCAGGAATACAAAACCATTTGTGGGACTGGAGACACTTTCAGAAGTGTCTAATCTTACTCTCAGGTAATCCACCTGCTGACTGAGGTCCAAGTAGAACTCAGCTCTTCAATCAGGAGCGTAAGTCAAGAACGCTTGCAGATTTATGAGAGTACAGCTTGTTTAAAGACTAAGAAGTTTCCAGTAGATTTTCTTCACATGACAGACTTAAAATTTTCAAGCGTTTAGGAACCCCCCCCCCCCGATGTCTTAGTTCCAAGAGTTTTGGACAATTAAATGCCTGTTCCTCTGGCATGGAAGAGAGTTTTGCTTGTTTATTTTTTCAACTATTACAACTGGTTCCAAACCTGTTCCATCAAGGTCACATGCAGGAGAACCCAAACATTTCTTCACATAATTAAGCGTGTCAGAAGGGTGTTTCCCATTTCCAGCTGGCGCCTCAGCTCTGTCAGTAGCTCTGGGTTGTAATTCCTGGCTCCTTCAAGTCTTCCCAGAGGGAAACTGTCTACAGTTCCCTTTAATTGTTGCTCATAACAGGAAAGTACTTCTGTCACTCTAAAGCAGAGAGGATTTAAACACACTTCAGCAAGGAGAGAAACCGTTGCGCAAAAGGAGCCAGCACCCTCACCCGGTATCCAGCGCTGCCTTTCGCCTCCCATGTTGCTGAGGAGGAGGCCTCCGGACACTGCACGCATCACAGCTGTTGAGACGCCAAGGCTGCAGCTGGCGTCCCCACGTGTGGCCTGACCCCCAAAGGCCCATGTCTGAAACCCCCAGACTTCTCCCCGCAGAGGCCTGTGATCAATTCGCAACAGAAGTAGAAATGATGAGGCTTATAAAATAATCCTTGTTATTGCTACTTCAACGGCCATTTTATTTTCACAGTCCTATGAGTAAAAACTTGCTTTAAGATGCTGATGGGTGGAATTGGAAATTTGGAGACCTGCCCAGCTCCAAACCAAACCGACCCATCCAATGAACTTCTAATTTAAAACCACTGTGTTCCCTGGAAGGTTCATGGTGGAGCAAAGGGTCAGTAGTCTGCATGAGGAAGTGCGACGTGGGAAGGGGTCCAAGAGACCTGCACTTGGGGCCAGAGAATCAGCAGTTCATCCAGATCGGAGTCCGGGACATGTCTTCGGGGCCAAAAGACATGGGGAACGCGTTTGTTTGCCTACTGTGCTAATGTACATTACGTGCTGTCCCTGCAGGGTAGACCATGTGTGGGTTTTAGGAATTTTTGAGACATGCAGAGATCTTAAAATATTCTCACCCAAGGATGTATGCTTCATCAGACTGGCGTTTAGCAACTCATGCTTAAAAAAATTAAACAGCCAACTTGGAATAAATTGATTTGACAAGTGACGGGACATATCAAATCTTTGCTTTCTATTTTTACACCATGGTTTTTACTACGTCTTCCAGACAGCTTTACCTCCCTTTACCTTGCTTCCTACAGTAGGGGAGATCCCTTAACCTTCCCTTAAGTAGTCAGTCTTAGGGTTTCTATTCCATATAAAATCATGTTGCTCTAGAATTGTTCTGTCAAAGATACAGATCTTATACATTAAGTCTGCCTTGCAATGGCAAGTGAAAATGAAATTTATTCAGGAAAATTGTATCTCGCCCTAGACTAGGTTTTATCCTGGTGAATACATGTAAGTAAAGGCATAGAAAATTGGAGTCACTATTAAGGGAAGAAAATGATTCTTTCATGGAAAAATATTAATTACTTGTAAGGCAATAAAAGTGCATGTTACTTAAATGCATGGTGTAAATATCCTTTCTTTCATCCTGTCCTTAAAACAATCACACAACAAAAATAGCAAAATATTTACCCGCATTATTAATGCACACTCTCAGTGTAATTTTAACTTTTTACCTATTGCTTTCAGGCTCTGATGAGAAGAAAAATTAATCAATAAAAGAGAGAACTTTAACATGCTCTGAAATAGACAACAGTGCCAGCATTAAGGCTAAAAATAATGCCTACATCAAAGTTACTGTGTGTACAAAGCTCGGTATGCCGAGGAGCACCCTGCAGCAGTGTCCATAGAGAAGCACAGACGCCAGGTAATCTGACGACTTCACTTGTGCTTAATCCTCACAGCGATGAGAGAGGATGATTCCGGCAAGAGCGGAACCTGAGGACTTCAATGTCAACACATTAAAATGCAAGGCCTGCCATTTATCTCTTCCTGTAAAGCCTTAGTTAAGACCTATGGCTAAAATGCTTCTTTCAATAAATGCTCACAGGGGAAAACTGATAGAATATGAAATAAGCTATAAGTTTAAGTTTGGATGCCGACAATGAATTACAGAGCAGAAGACTCAACACCTCGTGGCCCTGCCAACCAGATGCATTCTTTTGAAAATAATGAGTTTCATCCAGGGGTGACTAAAACTGAAATCAATCCTATGATTTAATGATAGTGGCCTGTCTCACTGCATCCTCTACCTGTGTTTCAATTTGCAGAACATCTTCTTTTAAAATCTTGCTTCTTTTCAAGAAGTAATTCCAGTTTCTTGTTAATTATACAATATACTACGGAACAAAATGTGGTGTCAAGTATCTAGAATGGCTATAATCTGGCTGGATAATTAATTGTTTAAATATTTAAGATGTGAATGATGTATGTGAGTGCCATCTTGCAGGCAGTCTGCTGCATGAACCGTGAGTACTATGAGACTACAGTGTCACCCGGCCCCACATTCATGCTCTGTGTGATGTCAAAGGAATCTCAGGAAAGCTTTCTGAGACTGAAAATATTCCAAAACAGTGATTCTCCCCAAAATAGACTGGTTTCTGAAGGGTATAGTCTTAATTTCCCCATTGAAAAATAAATGCCTTTGGCTTCAGTGACATAGAACAATGTCTACAGTAGAATAATTTCTACTATAGACACGATGGATAAAGTGACTAAATTGGCAGATTCATTTTCAAAACATCACTCAAAGGAGTAGATGTTATTGAAAATGGAAGTAAACTCAAATCATTAGGTTTGTATTATTTAAAAGTTTTTAGAAAGTAAAATTTCTGCCTGTGGGACACATATCATGGAAAAGCTTTGTAACAAATATGTAAAATTATACAAAGAATCTGAAAAAAAAATATTCACATTATATCTTGTTACCTAGGAGTAATTCAAATATTTACATTCCTAAAACAATTTACCTTGTCCAAAAGACAATTACTTGCATGAGTGTTTATGCAATACTCCCTTGCCCATTACCATGACATTATTTCAATTAGATGTCATGATATTTATATTTAGTTGTATCAAAATAAAATATTTTTTCTTAGAAATATTTAATTTAAATTAAAAACAAAAAGCCTATGTTGTATAGGTTAAATATATGTCAATATTATTGTATACATTTATGAAGTGGGATTGTGATGAAATTTGAAATTACACCAAAGATTCGTCATGTTTAAGGACTAGCAGATTATAACCTCTAAAACACTTGGAAGAGAAGAGAGTGCATCAACAGAGACTTTAGAAGCAACCCTGACTCCCAGCCTGCATTACAGAAGACTTTCAGGAGGAGCTGATTTTCTAATCGAGAATAAATGCTGGAGCATGGCAGCAAAACACCACAGGCTCTGATCTCCTCTTTGCCTCACTGCTGAGGACTCCCCTGCACCCATGAGGGAGGACACCAGTGACCAGGTCCCAGGGACACCAACTTGAAATAGGAGGACGGTTTATGGTGTGGGAACCCGGCCACCATGACTCACCCTGATGTCCCCAGTGAGACAGGGGGACATTGGGAGAGTGCCACTTTTCATGTCCTCCTGATGTTTGAATCCCATCTCATCCTTTGACATGCTACAAAAGGTAGAAACTCAGGACAGGATCTAGAGAACACCTGCAGATATCTCTGCAACCCAGTGACCTTCAGATCAAGGCATTTAGATACATAATAGATCTCAGACCGCAGTGATGATTTGCAAGTATCACAGAGATATACAAGAACTGCCGTTTATTTCATATTCACCTAGATGCTGCTTAGCACCAACCATTCCTACTTTTTTTTAAAATATGGAACGCTTCATGAATTTGCATGACATCCTTGCGCAGGGGCCATGCTAATCTTCTCTGTATCATTCCAATTTTAGTATATGTGCTGCCAAAGGGAGCACCATTCCTACTTTTTAGACAAGAGCTCACGCTAAGTAACAATACTGAAACTCTGTACGTGCACAGGGTAAAGTGGACTTAATGCGCTAAAAGGTAACCAGCCTAGGAAAAGCAGCATAAGAGTAACCCATGCGATGTATCATTTCACGAGCGTATTCACTGGTTTCACTTTGAGTTTGATAGGCACCCTTCCTCTGGCTTTCACTTGAGTGCATGTAATGTGCTTATTAGGTGAGAGGCTTTCATGTGATCTGCCTCCCGAAGTAGCACCCTGTAATTTCAGAGTTACTGACTGCTGAGACCAAAAGGGCCTAGCGCCACATGAGGGCAGCTGGGAACCTAGACATGATCTCACTCTCCCGCCTCCTCGTGGAGTAGGGACAGTGGTTGGCAAGCATGGACACCACCTTAACTCATGCTAGGATCTGTGGCCTACGGTGGACACTCAGCCACGGATGTGAGTCTCCACACAGTGCAGTGGTGGGGTCCATTGTTAATCATCAAGTCTTGACCAGTCAGTGACCAAGATGGCAACTGCCAGCAAACCCCCACTGCCCTGGACTACTGATCAGTATGCACAGAGGTGAAAGTTCTTCAGTACAGCAAATATTTAAAATTCAAAAAGTCAGGTACAATATCTACCCAAGTCAGAATCAAGCTTCCTGCAGTGGGCCCGACAGCTCTAAATTTACATCTGATCTCTAGTGATAGATCATTCACATCCCCAATTACATTAATCAAGATACCTTCATCAAATCATCCCAATCATTTTTTATTTTAGTAAAGGCAGAACTTTAAAAATAAATCTTCCCAAGCAAAACTTTAGAAAACATAACTGATATTAGAAACACAAAATTCACTCTGCTTTTGAACCAACACTAACCTTCTGTTCCAAAAGCAATGTGTTTGTAGGGATTGCTGCCAAAACCTTGTAGCTGGACTTGGTCTTGTATTGCTAGAATGGGCAACCAGAAAGCAAGAGCGGAAATGAGAAAGAAGAAGAATGTGCTATTGTCTTAGACAGTTCTACCTAGTGAGTGCCATGTCCTCAAATGAAGAAATGAGCAGCTGTGCTTGAGCAATTTGTTTCTGACAAAAATATTAGCTCACCGTGTTAATATTTTATTAGAGTGAGAGACGAAGAAATACCACAATAAAATATCAGCCTGGTGATCAGAGGCAGTTACATGCTACTTGGCTTAAAAACTTAAAAACATCCACTTCTACAGAGTTATACATAAATTTCTCATTAACTACACATCTTCACAGGAAAACTAGTCCATAAATGAAAGAGGGTGGGTTTTTTTCCTGCATCCTCAAAGGAGTATTTCTTTTTGTAGTGCCGTAATCAACAAAGATCATGCCAAACAGTTTAACTGATCTCTTGTTACATTTTTGCATCATTCATAAAACAAAGCTCAAAATACATAAAATTTAGCAGTTTTTTAACAAGCAGTAAATGTCAGTTATTTTAATACAAACTATCAGTAATTTAGCTGCATAATGGAAAAATGAGTACAGCCCCCCGATTTTAGGCTCATTCGTGGTTCATCTTTATCTTTTCCATTCTCTAATACAAGGGTACTAATAAAGTAAATAATAAACTTTCTGAATTTTAAGTAAAACTCAGGAGTAGAGTTCAGTGGTAGGGATTATTTGGGGGAAATATAAACATAAGGACATTGTAGAAATCTGAATAAAATGCATAATCAAAGTTTCAGTATTACTCTTGTCTCAGGCTGATTACACAAGTGCAAGGCTCCTAGCTCATCCAAAGCCTTCGTTTAGGCAGCTTCCCCAGTGACCGTGGGCAAGCAGGGGAACTGGCGGAGCATTTCGGGCTGTCTCCATTCCTTGGAAAGGAAACCAAGGGGTGTCCCACAGAGGACAGCTTGATCAAATAAAGATAAACCCCGAGCTTTATGAATGTGTGTGGGGGGAGGTTTCGAGGCGGGCACGTTCAAACTCCCCAGAAGAAGCTGAGGTAGAAAGAAGTCAAAGCGCCACATCCAGAGGAACAAACTCGGCATCTACCTAGAGGGGACCATATGTTCTCTTACTTGTTTTTGTCTCTCTGGCTACAGTGTTAGATGAAACAGCAGTCTCAGGTATGAAAGTCAGCAAGTCACACAGAAAGCATCTCAGTTTGATAACCACACAACAGCCATGCTCACTTATATACACTCTGAAATACGTTCATATGCACACACTCACAAATTCACATGCCTCACAGACACACACGCATGTAAACACACTAGGCAAAACTTGCACAAGATCTCAGAAGACACATGTTTTTCCCAAATTACCTATCTTCTATCTTGTCTCCTCCAAACAGCCCTGCAGCAGCCCCCAAGAAGCAGCTCGGAGACCTGAAATTCTCTCCGCTCTTCCAGCTTCCACTGTCCTCCTCTACACAGGGCAATTACTGGACAAAACCTTCTTGCCCCCCAACCCCGCTCTTCTCCCCCGTCTCTGCAGTGCTAGGGTCTCCAGAAAAGGCTGTATTTGGATCAGGACTTTTTTTTAAAATGCTGCATCTTTGAGGGGAAGGAGCTGACGATATTAGGAAAACTACATACATTGCTTCATTTAATTTTACACTAGGGGAATCTTGCATGACACTACTACACCAGTGTAACTTTACATTAGGAAAGGCAGGGTTCAAGCAATGTGCCCAAGACTTTGAATACTGTCTTCATCTAATTCTGTCTTACCAAACTTGCCTTTTCACTATAACTAAGATGAAAAGAATTATTATATTATTTCATGGGCCATTTTGCTTAGGCTTATCATTTTTATATCCATTCATGTCATACACTAATAACCCAGAGCTCTCGTTCCTAGGTTCTGCCAAGCTGGTAGAGATTAATGTATCCTGTAAATCTATTCGGATATGCCCAGTTCAAACAATGGATTCATTCAAAATATTTATTGAGCAGCTACTATATGACACACACTAATCCTCTAAGACATGTCTACCCTTTCCTTTTCAGTCTGAAAACCACAGTTCTGGTCACAAAGGTACTTTTTTGGATCCACTGTCTTTCCTCTAAGTTTTCTTAACACCATTGCTGAATGCAAACGCAGCAGGTTTTGTTCTAACTTAGAACACACATTTTTCTTTAGCATTCTAAGGTTCCCAGGTACCGAACCAAGTATATTAGTTTCCTTCATTGGTTTAAAACTGTGAATAGTTCTACTCAAGGCGATTCTGTATGACTTGAACTGCAGCCTGCAGAATCACAGATTGCAGAGGGCAGAGGTGACCAGCCTGAAGCTGACTCTGGCAGGCAGTGCAACACCTCTTGTAACTCTGCACTGTGTCATCTGCACTTGCGGGTGAGATTCAATAAATGTTTCTCAACTAGTCACCACGCAGGGCCAGGAAAATTTTAGATTTAGGATGATGCTTCAGGTTTGAAAAGCAGATAATTTTGATGAGAATGGAAGATTTCAACACAGCTGAATAGAGGAGGCGCCATGTCCTAGAGACTCTTAAAAACCCAACTAGAAACACAAGAAACAGGACGGAGAGACACGCGTCCCAATGTGAAGAGTCAGTGTGAAGAAGACCTGCAGATCCAACAAAACACATGCAGAGGAGGTTAGAAGAAAGGTGAAGCCCTCTGACGGGTGCGCATGGGCTGCAGCCCCTGCCTGACTCAGGAACCACCTTTCTGAGCTCCTAGACAGCTGGCAGGATCCAGGTAGCACAGCAGAGTCAAGCCGCACAAGACAGGCTTGGGGTACACAGCCCCTTGCCTCACTGTCCCCCTCCAGACAGCACTTCGCAGCCTGGCAGCATTTTTCACGGCACACACCAGGGTTGAGCGACCAGAGAGCTACCACTCCTCTGACCACCCATTCATTCTCAGACTCTGAGCAGATGAACAAGCACCGCTGCCTGTATTAGGAGTCTTTGCTATCGGACTCTGGCACACCTGAGTCCCCCAAGAAGACTGGGATACCATCCGGTGCACAACAGAAACACAGGTCTGATTTCAGTCTGTGCTCAGCACTCTAGCTCCCCTGAGCCCGCACAGAGTTTGTACTGCTCTGACCCAATCCTAGATCCACCGGACTCTGTCTGACACCCTACTGAGTCCTTGGGAAACCAGGGTTTATTCAGGGTATTCAAGGCACAGCACAGGTTCCACTTTGCAGTCAACGGTGGCTGCACATTGACTCCAGTGCACATCTGAGGACACAGCCGCACAGAGCCAAGCTGTCGAGGAAGCATCAGTAAGGATGGACTGGAGCTTGATCTTTGGTCACAGGACAGTCCCACCATCACTTGACTGCCAGGTTCCCAGAGCAGGGGAGGGAGGCACGGTCACAGGAGACTGCCAGCAGTGAGAGAACAGACTGGGAGTCCAGCTGCAAGGCAGAGGCCAGTGACCGCAGACTCAGCTCCTGCAGCCCAAAGCCAGCATTAGTCTGAGCCACACATGACTGCGTGCTCTACTGGTGCTGTGTGCACTGCCGGCAGATCACGGCCCAGCACCGTGCAGGTGCAGGCTGCCACCTCAGACTCCCAGCACGAACGTAGGTGCCTCCTGCCCGGAGCTCTGTGGGTCCAAATCAACTGAACATTTCCTTCTGCTATTCTTTATTTGATTGTATTACTTTTTCATCTTCCGTTTTTATGTATTTTTAAAATGTTTTAACTTTTATAACTTTCTTTCTGTTGACTCTTTGCTCTTTCTCCTACACAGTTCGCGCACACTGTTACCCCTCTCCTGTACACTGTTCTCTGTGCTGCGTCTACTTTTCTTTCTTCCCTCCTCCCAGCAGCGCCCAGAGAGGGCGGGAGAATTCTCTGCTGCTCACGTCCACCCTCCCCAACCCTGTCCACGTCTCTTCACCTAACGCCTTTCTCCCACATCTTATTCATTCTCTCTCCACCTTGTCAACTGTTTCTCTTAAGCTTTTTCTCCAATATTTATTCTAAACATACTCTTCCCCCATTTCCTTCCATCACCATCAATTTTGTACAGTTTTCCCTATTATACCTTTCTAAATATATAAAACATCATAAAATCAACAGGACCATTTCCCCATCCTCCTACTTCTTCCTTTCTATACCACACAGCAGAGAACTTAATTTTTTTTTCCTTTTTTTCTATTTCTCTTCTCTTGCCCCCTCAGCATTACCCGATCTGCCAACTCCCTGGGCATTAGATAACTCATTCTATAAAATTACTGTTGAATGATGTTTTCACCAGTGCAGGAGGCACAGACTTTGCACTTAGTGCACATTAATGGTGAGGCACAGCTGGAGTCTTTACAACGTGCACACTACAGCATGTATTTCTTCTCAGGCCAAGGGGAGGTGTGAGACAGAGCCTCTTTCTCGGCCCTGATAGATTCCACCGCACTGGATCAGCCTGTGTCTGCTCTAGTTGGGTTCATTCCATAGGAATAAGCCTGACTCGGTGGACAGTTGAGTGACAGAGAATTTGTCTGTCAAACCCACTGTCACAGCCAGGGAGAGGGACAGCAAGTCTTCCTAACCCAGGAATTCAGATTCGACTGAACTCTGACAGATGCCTGCAACTTGGAGGAAAGAAGTCCTCAGTCTGCGTTTGCATCAGTGTTGTTGTGGCGTGATCGCTGTTACAGAATGGGAGCACTCAGCCTCTGGCAAAGAAGCTACTTGGGAATCACACAAGCACTGTCTCACTGGACTATCCAATCTGTGTCCTCATCAGACATCTAACGGTTTAGGTTTGTGCATGTTTCCTCATTTATTTAGTGACGTGGGGTTACGTGATGTTTTTCTATGATTTCATGTGCTTAGTGGGTTGTTGCTCTTACACATTTGTTTGTCCACTGGCTTGGATTTAGTTAAGTGTCTACCTTCTCCGCAACACCTCAGCTCTTTCCCACTTTCCTCTCCTCAAACCCCCAAGACAATACTACTAACATATTTCTTTACTCTTTTTCTAAACACGTCAACTCCTGCAAATTTCTTAAGCCTCCACACTTAGCTCCCTCGCAGTCATTCCCATCCTCAGTGCAAATCCTCTATCCTCTCCACCCTGTGCCTCTGGGTCCTCTACGTCTGACCTATCATACTGTCTTCCCATAAACAAGTCCTGATAACCACACAGCTCTGCTTAACTGCAGAGCAAACCCCTCTTCTCCCATATCTCACCATTGCCCCCACAAAATACCTTCCAAAAGCCCTTCAACTCAACTACAAGTCCAATAAAAACAGGACCCACCTCAACCTTTTCTTCTCATCTACCACTAGTCTTCCCTTCAACCCTCCCTCTTAGTGCCCAGCACTACTCATTGGACCACCTCCCATTCTCCCCATTCCATCTCACCTCCTGCAGGGCAACCACAAACGACACACTGTCACAATGTGCGCAGAGAATAGACAAGTGGGGAAAGAGTAACACCAAGAACTGTCATATAGAAGTACCCTAACACTGAATCTGTGGACGCATTTCTTCCAGCAAAACATAGGGTCAGAGATGAAATCCCTTAAAGTAAATAACAGAAGGGGTAAATACTAGCACTGGACATACAAAGCTGAAAATTATTCAGAGGGAAGCAACACCCTACTAAAATCTCTTCTCACATTTCTAGAGTCCAATCTAAGTAACAGTCACAAAAATGGAGAAAAAAGAGGGAGACATATACAATTTAAAAATGTATACACACACACACACACACACACACACACACACATATAAAATATATATATAGAGAGAGAGAAATAAACACAGATAGAAGTAGGAAAATGGAGGAAAAGGAAATAAAAGATCTCCAAACTCACTTCCAAATCTACCAAAGTAGAGCAAGGGGCCTAAAAGAGAGAAGAAAACAAATACCAGGTTACAGAAATCTGTGAAAAGTTCTTATAAGGAATGAAGAAACAGATGAGTTCAAAGATAAAATGAAATGAAAATTCACAGCAACTACACTCAATATGCCCATGGTGAGGTTGGGATGTCGCTCAGTGGAATAAGCACCTTCCTGGCAAGTGCAAGGTTCTGAGTTTGATCCCTTGTGCCGCAAAAAAAAAAAGAAAAAAAGATTTCATTGGGCTGGGGAGATAGCTCAGTGGAATAAGTGCCTGCCTGGCAAGTGCAAGATCCTAAGTTAGATCCCCAGTACAATAAAAAAAAAGTGGCTAAGTCCATAAAATATGCCCATGGTGAATTTCCAGTAAATTGGTATAGAATTGGACAAGCTAACCAAAACAGTTCATAATTTGAGTAAGAGTTTCAACAAAGACACAGAGTCCTCAAAAAGATGTCAGGCAGAAACTTGAAATAAAAACTGTGTAAAATTCATCCATCGCAGAAATGACCAGTGTGAATGCAGAATGTATGAAATTGGGGACAAAACAGTGGATTATGATAAAGAGCTCAAAGAAGCCAAAAAGAAAGTAAGAGAGCAAGAGAAGACTATCCAGCAGCTACTAGATGACAATAAGATGAGCTAGAAGATAGCACAGATGGACTCACTAACATGCTTACAGAAATTATGGAAGAGAATTTCCCAAACCTAAGAAAATAATTTAAAATACAAGTAAGCAATGCTTACAGCATGCAAAATAATTATGGTAAGAGGAGTTCACTAAGGCACATCCTTATTCTATTCCCTGATATGCAGCAAAAAACCAGAATTTTAAAGGTAGCCAGAGGGAAAACAAAAAATTACATATAAAGGTAAACCAATTCAAATCACAGCAGATTTCTAAGCATAAATCCTCAAGGACAGAAGTGCTTGGAGTAAAGCATTTCAAGCCCTAAGAGCAACTAACTTCCAACTCAGATTAACTAGCCCAACAAATCAATCCTTCAAACTGGTGGAGAAATAAGGTATTTTGATAAAAGACCAGCTCAGAGGATATATAAGCACTAAACTAGTTCTGGAGAAAATACTCAAGAATATTCTTGACAGAAACAGTGAGGTGTACACCCCTAAAAGCACAGAGGAAACCAGTAAGGTCAATGGATAAACTGCAACAAAAAACAGGGAAAGAAAAACAAAGAATTCTCCAGCAGATAAAGGCAACAATAGTAAATAAACAATACATCTCAAGAGTGTCTCTGAGATGGCCTCAACTCTCCACAAAAAGACACAAACTAACAGACCAGATCAAAACACAGAATCAAACAATCTGTTGTATTCAAGAAGTCCATAAATAAATAAAGATAATTCCACAAGATATTCATAAAATAAAAATTAAAGGATGGAAAACAACATTTCATGCTCCAAGAACCCAAAAGTAAGCAGGAATAGCAATTCTAATATCAGACATGGCAAACATGAAGTTAAAGTGATTAGAAGAGACAAAGAAGGTCACTATGTACTAGTTGAAGGATCAAGCCAACAAGAAGAGGTAACACTGATAAACATACAGGCACGAAATACTGGAGCACCTACTTCCATACAACAAAAACTGCTGAAATTAAAAGATCAAATAAATACTAACACAATCATACTAGGGGATTTTTTAACACCTCACTTTCTCAAAGAGACAGACCAACTAAATAAAAAACCAATAATGAACTTCCAGAGCTGAACCATAACCTTGAACATATGGATTTAACAGGTAAATACAGAGTATTCTATCTCTCTATAAGAGAGTATACATGATTGTAAGCACATGGTACTTTTTCCAAAATAGATCACATACTACTCCACAAACCTTGTTTAAGTAAATATAAAAGAACTGAAATCATCTCATGCATACTATCAGACCAATGCACAATGAAAATAAAACCCCATGACAGAGGAAATTTTGGAAAAGGCAAACACTCCTGGAAAATTAACAACATATTCCTAAACAAGCAATAGGTCATAGAAGAAATAAAAGAAAAAATTTTTAAATTTCTGGAAATTAATGACAGTGACTACAACTCAACAAAGCCTCTGGGACACTATGAAAGCAGTTCTAAGCTGAAAATGTATCATGATCAATGTATATATTAGGAAAATAGGGCAAGCTCAAATAAATAACTTTATGAGAAATCCTAATATATTTGAGATAAGAGTAGAAATCATAATAGATGCTGTTGGAATCCAGAAGATAGTAACTAATTTAAAAAATTATATTCCAACAAATTAGCAAATTTTTAAGAAAGTCAGATTCCTAAATATATACAAACTACCAAAACTAACCTAAGAAGACACAAATATGTTTAATAAACCAATAAAAAGCAAGAAATTGACTCAGTAATAAAGAATCTTCCAACTAAGAAAATCCCAGGACCTGATAGATTCATTGTTGAACTCTACAAATTCTTTCAGAACATATTACTACCAGCACTTCTCAAGCTCTTCAATAAAACTGAAAGTGATGGACAGCTCCAAAATTAATTTATGGACATCAGTATCACCCTGACCCCCAAAACTAGATAAAGACCCAACTAAAAAAGAGAACTACAGTCCAATCTCATTACTAAACAGATGCAAAAATCCTCAACAAGGTGTTAGCAAATAGAATGCAGCACATTATCAAAAAAGTCATGTATCATGATCAAGTAGGTTTCACCCAGAGATGCAAGGATGGTTCAACATACATAAATAAATAAAGGTAATACATCACAACACAGAAATGTTAATGAAAAGACTTTCAACAAAATCCAACACCTCTTCATGATAAGACCCTGAAGAAAATAGGTATAGAAGGACCATACCTGAATGTGGTAAAGGCTATTTATGGCAGATCAATAGCCAACATTATACTAAATGGGGAAAAACTTAAAACATTTCCCCTAAAGTTAGGAGTAAGATAAGGATGCCCATTCTCACCTCTTTTATTCAACATAGTACTTGAAACACTAGCCAGAGCAATTAGGCAACAGAAAGAAAAAGAGATACATATACAAAAGGAAGAACTCAGACTTTCAGTACTTGCCCATGACATGGTACTCTACATAGCAGACCCAAAGAACTCCACAAAACACCCCTTAGAAGTAATAAATAACTTCATCAAAGTAGCAGGATACAAAAATTATTAGCATTTGTGTACACCAACAAGGACAGGATAAGAAGGATATTATGAAAATAATACCATTCCCAGTAACAGAGATGACCTTAACCTTACACTCTGGCTCCTCTGTGACCACACCTGTACCTCTTGAGTCACAGTCTTCCTGACTCTGCCTCTGAGATGAAAGTTCAACCTGGATCCAGCCATGGGAGATCACACCTCCCTTCCATGAAGAGCGCTGGGAAAGCACCACCTATTGATCCTAGTATCAGCAGAGGTGGGGAAGGAGACAGAACTATCAATAACTGCCTGAAGACCAGGGCCTGGCAGAGCAGAGAGGAACAGCAGTTGAAAAGGTGTACCTGGGCACCTCCCTTCTCGGGGCACCTCCCTTCTCTGGACCCCTCTCTGCCTCGGGTTTATCCTTTTTGTGTTTCTGGAACTCTAAACATAAAACATTTATTCCAGTGTATTGTAATAGTTCACCATCCCTATCCAACTGCTAGGTCCTTTAGAGGAAGCATTTCATATTATTTCTCCTTTTATTGTCAACACCTAATAATGAACCAGCAATGAGCAAGTGTGTGTTGATCTGAATTGGAGTATTTAATTAAAGGTTACAACAAAATTCAGAGGATAGAAAAAAAACCCAAATTTTGGTTTTTCATTCTTTGTTCTAGCCCTGAACAAACCTGGCAGAGGAGATTTTCTCTTTCTGTCTCACATGTGCTCTGAAGGCATTTCTAATCTTTTGGTTCTGAAGTCATCTTCCTTCATGAAGTGAGCTTGCAAAACCCAAACTCATGACCACAGACACCCATGATTTTAGTTTTCCTCTGCAATGTCCCTTCTTTTAGTTAAATTAAAATGCAAATACTCCTGGGAATAAAAGAGAAGCACTGGCCAATCTCTGAGACCTGACTGACAGGCATCACTAGACCAGTTCACAGAAGCTAGTGGAAGAGAGACCAAGAGAACGGGCCACAGTACTGCTCAGCATTGAGCTGAAACCCACAGCGCAACTGGGACAATCCTATGAAGCTGGCAGTTCCCAAAGGGACACCAATGGCTTTTGAAGCAGGAGGGATAAAAGACAGTGAGATGAAAAGAGGAAAGTAAAACAGAAGATGAGTCTGCCAGCTCATCATCACTGCTGATTATGATTATCATCTGATGATCGCCACATGTTTGTTACTCAAATCTCGTCCTCACCCTCACTGCTGTAATGGCCGCAGAACCACCACATCACCCACCTAGGTGACTGCCACAGCCTTCTAAGACCCCGCTTGCCCCGCCCCTCCACAGGGCTGTTCCTAACACAGCAGCCAAGACTGTGTCCCTTGTCTATTGGAAGCCCTGTCCTGGCTTCCGGGATTCCTCAAAGTAAAATCAAGGACTAAAGAATGGCATCCAGGACCCCACAGGATAGGCCCCCCCAGTTATGTTTCTCTCTGTCACTCACCTCATTGCTTCCAGCCTGGCTTCAAATCCATTTTCTGTACCTACCAAGTGCTTCATGGCCTCCGAACCATTTCTGCATTGTACTCTCTAGTGGGCACCACCTCCCGCTGCTCTAACAGCAAGAACGACCCACAGGAGCTGCAGCAGCACCCCCTCCCCACTGTCTCTGCGTCCACCACACTTTCCTCCCTAGTGCTCACCACCCTGTAACGCATGAGATAACTGACTGCAGAAGGCTTCGTGTTGATTGCCTCTTCTACTGTGCAACAGACCCATTCTTGGAGCAGGCGTTTTTATATTTTGTTTGTTGCAACATCCTTACAGCTTGAAAAGACATACACCTGATACTGAATATTTATTGAAGTAATGGTTTGTCTGAACCCAGATTAATTATTTTAGCTCATGGAGACACATTTCATACTGCTTACCTCCCAAATTATATGCAGTTGTACAGAAATAGAGAAAGTTACATATTGACTGCTACCCCCAAATTTCCAGTATAACTTAATCAGAAATGGTTTCAAGCCTTAAAAGAAAGACACCTTAATAAGTAGGAGACCAACTATGAAGGGCCACAGATAACAAAGCCTCGCAAATGATGACCGGAACGAGCTACATGTCCAAACAGCTTTGATGCCAGGCCTGTCAGTAGCGACCCTCACGGATAGATGAGACCCTCAGACTATTTTTAAAGAGCGGACTCCACTAGATTTTGTTATGAGTCACTCAAATTTGCATATGAAACCCTGTGGTAACTCACTAGAAGAATTTAAATATTTTTATAAATGAACACTGGGAACCCTAACCCTACCCTGTAGATGAATTTGGTGGTATCAATCTTTACTAAGGAGGGGGATATATCTCAGGCAATGTACATGTTAATCAGAGTAACCTGAGCAACAGTCAAAATGCTCATCTTGTCAACAATCATCGTTAGAAAACAAAATAATATTTTAAAATTACATTTGAAATTAGCATACCATCAATTATATCACACTAATGCGAACAGATTCCAAATCATAAGATTCTTTTAAAGAAAAAGAAACATCAAACATGCTTTACATCTGAATTTTGTTCAGCACACTCTAGCTGTTCTATTTTCTTTTAATATAAAAGGAAAATAGGACCCAGACTTTGAAGTAACATCCTGCAAGCATTTCCACTTTAATTTGATGACCTTCCGGGCTCTAGGATCTGTATCCTTTGGAATCTGGGAGTGAGCAAAGCTGATCTAAATCTGATGCTCTTCAACTTAAAAAGGGCCCTGGGCTTGGACTGCACCATCCCGGAGGCGAGAGGCCGAAAAAGCAGCTCCAGCAAGCCTATGAGCCCTTTGATGTCACAAAGCTTTTGTCTCTTTCCTCCTATCGTTCCAGTCAAATGCCAAAAGAAACCGAGGTAAGATTTATCTCTCCTGGCGTCAATTTTAATGATTTTATGCTCAAGTTCTTATTCTTGAGAATCGTGTGTTAGAAAATGTAGGTTCTTCCGATTTTAACGCGGGGTGATCACAGCCAAACGCAAGTCGGAAATAAGATGAAAAGGAGCGGTGCGTCTCGGAGAGCAGCTCTTTTACAAAAGTTATAAATTTTACTCATAATGAAAACTTTTTTCTACCCAAAGGAATAGCTTAATATGTACTTGTAAGTACATGGTACTCATTCATATTGTCGTATTTATTAATTCTAGCATGCATTTCTATAAGCTTGAATTTTTGTAACTTAAAATAAAGAATAAATAAGGAAAAGATTAAAGCTAAAAATTCTTCAACATTTGGAGCACGGGGAAAGCCCAGGAAAAATAGGCCTTGAACAGGCCTTGCGTTTTCCAATCTCCTGCGCTCCCTTCCTCCCGCTCTGCATCCAAAAGGAGGACCGAGCGTGGATGAACACTGACCACGAATAGAAACACTGAAAAAGATTCTGGCATGAAGTCGTTTTTCACAAAGGTAATAAATAATTTAAGTGTTTTATAGCAAAGTTTGATTGTAAATATATCTGGAAAACAATAAGTATTAGATGGCAGTTTTTAAAAACACCACACTGAATTTCATAATCACACGTGTACCAAAAAGTTATTCAAGCCAGGTATTGGTGGTATAGTGGTGAGCACAGCCGCCTTCAAAAAGTTATTAAGGTCATTTTACCTCAAGTATATAGGAATTTTAAAACTTAGAATCATGAATAAGTTAAATTTTCTCTACTTCATTTGCTTTGAAAGTTTCAAAAAGCAGGATTTAATCTGTAAAAATATATTTTTAATGACATAGGTATATATAGATTGAGATTTCTCATCGTTATTTTGTAATGATGATTTTCTTCATGAGAACCCTAAAGTCAGGCTAAAGTAATAATTAATGTTAGCTGCTTCTCTATGGCAATAAATCATAGTTTTAAAGAATATGGCAAGAATGAGTAGTCTTAAGTAACATAAGTGTCAGCTCTGTATCAGACATGTGACCCCAACAAGTTAGTCACTGAACTTTAGTTTCTTAGTATGTATGAAATAAGGATGATACTATGGTTACAAAAATAAGCTCGAGTTTTCCACTTTAATTAATTTTAACTGTTCTGCATCACTGCTGTGTACTTCTTCACTCGTGGAAAGCGTTTTCTGGCTGTAGCATTATTATCATTATTTCTAGGCAGTGATAAGGCAAATCATCCTCACGGCTCCATATACAGTCTCCTGAGATGACCTTCTGTACGTATGGTCAAGTTTCATTTTTCATTTCTGAAACATCAACTCTCCGCTTCCCTAAGCTAAACCCTAAACATTCCTGACAAGGCTAAGCATATATAACAACTTCTCTTACTAGCCAGGTCTCACAGTAACATTCCTGTCACAGTCAACTCAGTCAATAATTGCCTTTTCATAATCTGAATTATAAGATATTAATTTTGTCTCATACAGCAAGCCCTCTGTATCCGCAGTTTTTGCACTCAGAGAGTCAACCAACAATTGATTTAAAATATGTGGGGAAAAAATCTGCATCTGTACTAAACATACGTGAGGTCTTTCTTACTGTTATGGTCTGTGACTGGATGTCCCCCCAAAGCCTCATGCAGTCATGGGTGCAGGCTTCTACAGTTTATGATTGATCCATGGTCCAGTGCTGGGATTATGGATGTGAGTGCTACACCTGCCCTGGGAAAGGTAGCTTGCATACAATGTAAGAGAGGGAAAGAGGCTGTTTGCCACTGCTCCTCCCTTCTGCTTTGTTGCTTTTGCTGTTTTTGCACCACCATGAACTGTTGCCATCTGCCATGTGCCACTCCGCCTTGGAGCCAACCAAGTATATGGACTGGAATCTCCACAAACTGTGAGCTAAATAAACCTTTCCTTCCTTAATTCTGGGCATCGGGTATTTTGTCTCAGCAACAAGAGAAAAGTAACCAACACCCTTGCCTTATTGCCTAAACAATACTATATGCCAACTATTTATGCACCATTGACATATTATTACTTATTATGAGTAACCTAAAGATGACTAACATACGTGAAGACGTGACAATACTATGCCATTTTCTGTAAGTCCTGTGTATCAGTATCCGTGGAGGGCCCTGAAACAGTCCAGGGAGGGATTCTGCAACTGGCTTTCCGGCTGTGCTATACATCTGAGCACTCTCTACAGCCTCTCCAAATTGTGTAGTTACGCTTTTCTGTTAAATAAAATTTAATTTTTAATATAAATAATTATACCTTATTTCATTTAAAAGATCACATATACTCCAAAGAAAGCTAGTATAGTGCATTTTCCTTCAGGCCATCTGAGTCCCCACTTCCTTCTGGTCATGTCGGAAGCATGGGTACACTGTGTTTAGACTTCAAAGAGAGGCACTGTGCCATGAAGCTGGGAGGTGGCTGTCCTGTTCTAGTTAAAAGCAGCTTCTCCAAATACCCTTCACATCTCAGTTTTTATAAGAGAGCATTTTCTTAATAAAAGAAATTTTCACGTTTTGGCAAAAATTAGCTTATCAAGAAAAACTATCATTAGATATGATGAAACTAACAAAACTAATGTGCTAAAATCTTCTCTTTTCATTCTGCAAGACCAGTGCTTACTATGCAGTCTGTTCACTTGTGCCCAGGCTGGTGATCCCAGTTTGCTCCTTCTCTTTGGCATCCTGGCACAGGTGTTGAGTAGTTTTAGTTGGAGGGTGAAGAGGTGAGAAGAGAGTGCTCTTTGGTGCTTTGGCTCTTACAGTAGGAAGCTGCCTAAGTTGATTTCCACGTCCTGCTGACTTTGGTGTTATTCCAGGTCATTGAAAGGAAATAAAATGGATGGACACCATTAAAACCAGCCCCCAAATATGTTGTTATTGGTAAAGATTTCTTGTCAAGATGTCTTGGATTCCACTTTTGTTGAGGGAAGAGAGTGTAAATAGTTGAAGAAGTTTGATGAAATTAAAACATTTGGTTATAGGACTGTGGCGGGGGGCTGGGAGGCTTTCTGTTCATGAAATGTATGTACTAAAAGTTTGAGGAGCTAAGAAGAAGAAAACTGAGATAGCAGTAGACGTGCAGCAGGTGTTTAATACCTGTTTTAAGTTGAATTGCGCTACGACATCAATTACGTGATCACAAGGACTGCTTTATTTAATCATTTGAAAAGAGACGGAGTTAAACATACTCTCAGTGGTATTGCAAACCTCTAAACTGGTACTATTTCCGTGCACAGAACTGAAAATCCCCGCCTCCTTCTAATACAGGCACATTCATAACTTTGTTTTCTTTTAGAACAAGTTGTGAAATTCCATTTGTAAGATCTACACCCTGAGTTACTCGAGCGTGGTCCCCAAACTGCCCTCCCAATAGCAGAGCTGCTTCCGCAGCGCGCGGAGCACGGTGACCCGATTTCAGACGCTGCCCGACGCATGCTGCAATGAATGCTATCCTCCTATCATTGCTCAACGGGCTGCTTCACTGTATTTAAAAACCTGCCTTTCTCTTCTCCTAATTCTATGTCCTTATGCTCACCTGTTCATTCTTTCTAGGGTTCAGAACTGTCAAACACGTGATGCTTGCAACAAACCAAATAATTTTTATATATAATGGAAGTTTCCATTCCCTTTTGCCCTATGTGTGCACAGCTAAACCTATACTGATTTAGCTGTTAGTATGGGGAGCAATAAAGAAAGCCTGGAAGAAGGGAGAGAAAATTAATAATTATAACTGAATGTAGACAAGAAAAACAAAATTTTCAAACTGCCTTGACCATATTATGGATCTAAGCCTATGATAGTATGGGTTAATGTTTTTATAGGAACCAATCCTACCTATCATACCACCAGTATAGGATATTTTGATGGAAAGTAGGGTTCTTATCAAGTGGCCAGAAATGTGTCCTATTCCCAAATCTCAGCTCGCTACTTTTAATTCTGTTCCTGGGACCAATGTTATAACTCATGCCTAAAACATGCTCTTGAGGTCAAAGATGGAAGAAATGACTTAGGAAGTGCATGATGTCAGACGGGCATTCTTTACATGCAAACACACCAAATGCTGGTGCGCTCCTACACCCCATGCACTCTACTTCATAGGAGCGGAAGGGACGTCAGAACTGTTGATTTCTCCCTAGAAAATGTCTCTTCCAGATCTCAAAGTAAGCATGCAACGTGCAACATGCAACACACAACAAGTACCTTGGGTTTCTTATTTTCCGGGCCTGTTGCCACGGCCAGAGCTCGAGGTGAAAGCAGGTCCTCGGTTCTTGTTAGAGAGCCCAGCGGCGTCGGGGCCGAGGCAGGCGGGGCGCGGGCGGACTCTGTGCGCGTGCGGCGCGCCGTCCTGGCTGGCAGCGTGGCTCCGACCCAGCTGCCCCTCACCGGCAGGGCTGGGCAGGGCAGGGCCGCGTCCGGGCGGGGCGGGGCGGGGCCGGGGGCCGGGGCGGGGCGGGGCCGTGCCGGGGCGGCCCCGCGGGACCTGTCCATCAGCTGCGCGAGGGCCGGGGACGGGACGAGGCCGGCGGGCATCGAGGAGGCGCCGGCTTCGGCCGTGGCGCGCGGCGCGCACGTGGGGGAGGCGGGAGAGCGGGCGTGGCGGGGCGCGGGCGACGCGGGCCTGCGGGGCGCGGAGCGCAGCACAGCGGTGAGCAGGGACAGACGCGAGGGCCCGGAGCCCGCCGGACTCCCGCCCGAGGACCCGCGGCTGCCCGGGGCGGAGGGGGCGCGGCCGGCCGGGGCGGGCAGCGCGGCGGGGCCCGGGGCGAGGCTGTGCGTGAGGATGCGCACGGGCAGGTAGGAGGCGAGCGGGGCCGGGGCCGGGGCCGGGCTTCGGGTCCGCGTCGGGCTCCGGGTCGGGCTCTGGGGCCGGGCCGGGGCCGCCCGCTCCGCCCCGCGCGCTCCGAGCTGCTCCCGCGCTGGGCCGCCGGCCGGGACGGCGCCCCCGGGGCCGGGCGCTCGCTGGTTAGTCGGAGAGACAAAGGAGAGGGTTAAGGCCGCGGGCGCAAGGTCAGCGGAGACAAGCGGAGGGGCCTGAGACCTCGTCCCTGCCCTGGCTTCCCGCCCCCGGCCTCAGAGGTGGAGTTCGGTTCTGCTCCTGAGCCACCGCTTTGCGTTTGAAATAAGACCGAAACGAACTGGGAGGTACAACATCCTGGACCTCATGTGGACCCTGCAGGACATGTATGCATTTGGAACTAATTCATTGACAATATCTATCGCAAATAATTACCTTAATTTGGAATTGATCTAAATCAGTAGAAATGTTAAACTTCATTTTAGAAATAAATTAGGTGTGCTTCCATTTTAAGTCTGTAAAACATAATTATAATGGCAACGATCTGCCAACATTTGGCATACTCTAAATGCTGACAATTCTAAAGCCTTGGTCTACTGACTCCTACACACTGTGCCCGGAAGTGAAAGGATGGAATGTCCAACATCAGCATGGCATGAAAAGTCGAGAGTGAAAGCAAAGTCCAGAACGGAGAAGGAATTCGGATTGTTTTCCCCAGTTACTTGCCTGAAGGAACATTTAACAGTAACGTGCAATGAACACTGGCCCAAGATCGCGGCTCTGCTGATGGAGTAAGCCAGGCCCTCGCTCCCATGGGGAGAAGCCCAGGCCATTCCGCACCATCTGCGTGAACCATGGCGCACCACCAGTTACACACCAAGCGAGGACCAAGTGAAAAAAGCAACTTCTGATTTTGTAAGGGAAGATACCTAAAACGCTTTGAAACAGCCTGTTATATGTGTTCTTGTGCCACATAAAAGCCATCCACCTTAAGGCAGGTATTGAAATTGCAGAAGATTCAAAGCCTTTTAAACAGCAGCTCTTCTTCACAATTACCGAAGATAACTATGCATCTGTGATGAAAAATCTGAGGACTATCGCCCATTAAAATATTAATGAATATGAAGATTTGTATACACATACATATTGCAGGAAACAGCATGAAAATGTGCGTGAACATTGCAATTAAACTTGGCAAACTTGATTTAGAAACAGGGTAAAAGTTATTTCTTGATTTTTGACTTAAAAACAGGTTAAGTTTCCATCAAACCTAATACGAAGATCCTAATGTAAAGATCATCCTTTACCATACAAAAGTATTTAAAACTGACAAACTCAAACATCTCCTCCCAAACTGCTTATGTTTTGAGCAAATTTAACCAAAAATACCTCTTCTTTTCTACGTACACTCATGGGCAAATTTGCAACAGAAAATTTTTTACCGCATGAGCAATTCTGAGTGCAGTGACATAAGCCAGAATGTCAGAAAAGCAGGGATAACTGGAAATCAAGCTGAATTCAATCAGATGGAGGCAGACAGTCCCACAGCTGCCTCACGGAAGTTTCACTGAGTAACAGCTGTTTAGCCAGTGTCTATATAAGTGATTCATCTGATATATTTAAATCCAAGTATCACTAAGTGGGCAGCGTAATGTGTCTGTAACTAGAAAATGACAACATCTCAGGCAGAGTTATGTATCATTTGTAGTTGCATTAGGGTTTGATGTTTAAGAAGTCATTCTCTCTGAGGTAACAGACCATCCAGGGCTTTAACACCGTTGTAGTGTTGCTTTGGCTGGGCTTTCTTTTAACCAAAACTGAAAAGCTCCTGTAATTGTTCCCATACCTGATGTCTCCTACAGAAAGAAGGGAGTGTCTCAATGTGTTGTGCTTTACCTGCATAGTTGTTTGGTGAGAGCTTTCTCAGCTAATACCAGTGGCCACAAAAATCCCATCCTCAGTCATGTTTCCAAATGACTCCAACGCATATGACAAAATCATTGATTTAATCTTGGTTAATTACCAAGTTCTCACTATGTTCAGGCCTAAGTCCTTTGAAGATATAATTCAGAGAAAAAAGATAGTTCCCTCCAATTCCTCAAGTCAGTGGCTTTTAATTTTCAGCCATTTCTCTGCATTGACCGATACTTTACCTGCTATAAGTAACTCAGAAGTTTGTCATTCTCTTTAGTGAAATTGTTGAGTAAGCTTAGCTTCCATTATGTTCCGGGACTTCTACTTAAAGCTGCTAAAAGAAAAACTTGACCCCAGTGCATTACTCGTGTGCAGTTCTCTCAACTCTCTCCCAGTTGAGTTCCCACCTTCTGATGCTCCTTCTCCTCCTCTCTTCCCACTCTCTGCTTTCTTGCCAGTCCCCGCCACTGGGAATGTGCAGACGGCCTCTGTTCCCCGCTCTGGCCCCCGTTCAGACCAGACTGGCTGTCCCTCTTGTGCTGCAGACACTGGCAGTAGGGCTGGGTGGATGATGCAGAGTGCCCCGCCTTGGACAAGCAACTTCGTCTTTAGTCTTAACCTTCCCGGCCCAAGCAAAGCTGAGTCCTCACATCGGCCTCCCCGGCCCGAGCAAAGCTGAGTCCTCACATCGGCCTCCCCGGCCCGAGCAAAGCTGAGTCCTCACATCGGCCTCATCTTCGAGGCCTATCTCGTCCATCTTCTGGAGTTAGCAGAGCAACTGCGCTTGTCACACAGTACGCCCCCGGCTCCTGGCTGATGGTATATATTAGGCCGCTCAGAAGAACGACGCCGATTGCTTAATGACCAGGGCTCTGTTTGTGTGGGAACAAAGCCTGGGGGCCTTCTGGTGACTCATGAAATTTCTCCTTGGTGTGTCCATTCTCATTCACCAAAAAAAGAGACAAACACAACAGAAAAGAAACCGCATGCTCATCCTAAGCATAAAGGAGAGCAGATAGCTGGTGGCAGAAAGATCATGTGAAGAAGGTTGCTCAAACGGATAAAATCACTTGCTCAGAAGTTTTTCCTGATTTGTTAAAAGCATGCAGGTCTCTGAAGTTGCCTCCCACTGTGCACAGCAGTGGTGAGCTCCAGGGGTCCCTCTAGAACCAGTCATTCCTCCTCCCTACAGCGCAAGGTTTGATGCCTGGCTCCTCTGCTTTGCCACCAGGGCCCTGGTGCCCTGCTCCACATGCAGCTGGAGATACTTCCAGCCAACGGGCAGGGAATGCAGCTTCACATGCCATGTTTCAGGAGCTACTGTGGCATTGCTAGGTAGTGCTTCCAGCATTTAGCACAATGCAGCAAGGGAATTTAATATCCTAACTCCTGTCAGGGTCTCCGACTTCTAACACACTGAGGCTGAAAGTTGTGCATGATTAGTTTTAGTAAGCAAAACAAAGCAGCATCACTATCAGATGGGAGTTCGTGCCTTGCTATAGTTCTCTCTCAGCAGTGAGCGCTCTTCAGACAGTGCATATAATACTCTATGTGCTTTGTGTCTACTTTCTCACAGGAGCATGGGAAAGGGAAGCTCATCTATTCAGTCCTGCGTCAGATACTTCACACACACACACACACACACACACACACACACACACACAAAGTGTGCATCATGTTAGCCTGTGGGACAAGGAGTAAAAGGATTTCTGTCTGAGTGGATTCACTCATTTAGCGGGGTGAAAGAGATGCGTGCAGGCTACTGTGCTACCTGGTGCTGTATGAACAACCTGGCGGCATAAGGAAAGTTTTTATATCCAATGTCCTTACAAGTATTTTCTTTCAATTTTTTCCCCATAAATCCATGAAATCAGAATACAGACATGTGTCCCTTCATGGTGGAGTTATAGTCTCAGACATGCAGCACTAGTGGATTTCATGCTGTGCAAGTGCTAGAGAATCTTACACAAACTGAACCAGCCTCCTTGCCAGTAGGCAGTGTGATCCCAATGGGACCATTGTCGCAGATGCAGCTCATCATGGGCCAAAGCACTGTTACGGAGCACAGAGCTGTAGCTAATACATACTTGCACTAATATACAAGGTGACTACATTTCCTGTGAGAACTTCTTTTATTCGACACTGTTCTTGTGATCTTATTTTCTGTGTCTTCTTCCCAGGTCTTAGATCCAAGTGACAATTAAACAAATACATAAAACTTGCCCATCCCCACAGATGCCTTACTTCACACCCAACACACACTGGCCTGCCCAGCTTCTTAAAGGCATTTGTGGAGCGTCTACGAGGGGCCAGGCACTGCTCTGGGAGCTGGACACACATGACCTCAACCTTCTCAAAGTTGGTATACCTTATTGCACATAAGGTAATGAAGGTTCGTGATTTCAGGTAACTCGCTCAGATGAACATGGACAGTACGTTCTCTGTGTCATCTTTGTTTGCATCTGTAAGCGCCTCCAGTTCCATGGCCCCTGTCCTCCCTCCCTGTTTCTCAGCTTCACTTCTGTCCTGATCGTTCCACTCCAGTTGTTTCCACTAACGTCATCAAATAACCTCCCAGCTTTCAGATTTAATGGGTTTGAAGGGCCTTACTTTATTGGACCTTGTTTTATATTTGCAATATAATTTTCAATTAAATTTTGCAATATAATTTTTTAAGTTTCAATTTATATTGCAATATTTTGTATTTCAATTATAAGAAAGCCCTTTGGATTTTTGCTTTCCATTTGTTTATCTATCTATCTATCATCTTGAAACAGGGTTTTTCACTGTACTGCTCAGGCTCCAGTGATCCTGCTACCTCAGCCTCTCACATGACTGGGACCTGCGTCTGATCCCCTTAAATAATGAGTATTTATCCCACTCATTCCATGAGATCCCCCTTTCCAGATTTTCTGGTTCCCTCTTCATCTTTTTCACTGGTTTCTCTTCCTTCATGGGTTCTTTCTATTTTGCTGGGTTTTTCCTGGCTTAAATCCTACACCATTCTCCCTGCATTCTTTCCTTGAGGGCTGATCTTCACTGCCCTCACCCAGCTTGCACAGCAGATCCCATCAGGCTCCTGCTCCCTCCTGGGTCCCAGCTCGTGCTTCCAGTAGCTGTCCAGGTGGCGTCTGTCACGCAGGGCCTCAGGCGTCTCAGACTCTTCAGATGCTCAACACCTCCTGCTTTCCTAAGACCTGTTTCTCTTTCCTCTATGAATGATACCAGCATTCACTGATTTCCTGGGCTACAAGCTTGCTGCCTTTACGATTAGCTCTTCCTATTCAATGAGAATGAACAAGTTGAGCTGATTCTGTTAAGTTTCTGTTATCTTGTGGCCACTGTGACACAGGTCAGTGTCTGTGTCGCCTCTTCTCACACTAATAGCATCGTGTTCACAGGGGAAATGGTTCTTACACTTGTGCGTGAACAATCAGATCCCTTATAAACTGTATTTAAGAGGACTTTGATTCAGCTACTTATTTTATAGTTCATGTGTACACTTAATTCACACTCTAACATGATTTAGTCTTTTTAATATAATGTACCTAAGCATGCCACTTCAAAGAGGTACTTGGGAGATTTCAATCCATAATACTTATAGCACTGTCTTCAAGAACACTGACCCTTTAAAACAATTAATAAAAATGGATTTAACATGAGCTTTACACTGAAGACTTTACGATCTGTAGGGGAAATAAGGCATGTGTCTAAGTAGCAACAACACAGGCTGCAATGAGACAATGATAAAATCAGATAATATATGGCTGTCAGATATATACGGAGGGAGTGTCTGTTTTCACTGAGGCAGCCAAAGCCAACTTTATGAAGAAGCAAGTAGCTCAGCAAAGACCTCAGAGATGGGCAGAACATGAACTTCTGAATACTTATTCTTTGCGGAACGCCCCTTAGTGCCAAGTGCAGCCCTAAGTGCTGGGAACAGAAATGAACAGGAGACCATCATCAATCTCAAGTTGTCTTCAAACTGGTAAAAAAACATAAACTTCACTACTACCACGAAGTGAAAAGGAATTGCAATGGAGAGGTTTTTTAAGCTACAAAACAATAAAGATGAGAAATACAGGAGAGGGACAGCCCTGCTCTTTAAAAGGGACGTCCCTAACGGGAGGCCCAGTTTGTGCTGGCACCGAGCTGAGAACAAAATGAATGCAGTGCCAGAAAGAAAGGGCACTCCACACAGAAGTCGGGGCTCGGGATGGGCGTGTACCACGCGTGCGCTGCAGAGGCTGCCCCCCGCGAAGAAAGGAGGCGCGGCCGCGGGGAGAGAGACCTCTGGGCGGGGGAATGCCAAGGGCAAAGGTCAGAGGAGCCTACAAGACTGGAAAAAGCCTCCTGCGGACTAACACACGGTGCTAACTTGGAGGCAGTTCAGCCCGGACTCATTTTTACCAGACAAACCATAAATTTTCTTAATTGTCTGCACTTCTGACTAAGCCTTGCTGTTGTTAGTATTAAATAGCTCCGTCATGCAACCTGTTGTTGACTTTTTACATTAAACTCCAACCACTGACCACACTGAACTTCCCAGTCTCCCTTCTGTGATGGGCTTCTCATTTCTCCTGAGCGTAGGCTCACAGGGAGCAGCTACGTCTTACTTTTATTTCTGGATGACACACCACCCGTCCCTCAGATGGGTTATCACAGAGAACAGAAGCAGGGACAGTGACACCCCAAACGCCCCGCCATTCCTCTCTTACTGGTTAGTAATCATGACTTGCAACCACGACTAATGAATGAAGTGCAGCTCTGCTTTTTTATTACAAACTTAGATAACATGAACTGCCCCTCAATGTACCTTTCGGAAAATGTATTCCAAAACATGTGTTCAGGCTCCAGTCAGACCTCTCTGTATTTGACCATACAAAACCAAAATAAATGGCCATTTCAAGGGAAGAGATACATCCGTTGGTTAAAAGAGTAATTAAAAATTTTCAACATTTCTTTGTTACAAATATTTTTCTTTATATTTGGTAACATCTGAATGTCATTCTTCTCAAAGCCATCCTGTAAAACTATCCTCCGCTGACGAAAGGAACTTCCTCATGCCTAACTGGGTTATGCCATGCTCTTTCCTGGAGCACAGAGGAAATGTTTCAGCCTATCACAGCTTACTGAGAATGTCTTTAATTATATTATTGTATCTTATTCTAATGCTAAGCTAAGATTAATTTCAGGAAGAAACACATGTTTTAGATAGTAGATCTTTTTTGGAGGTTAACACAGTCTTTTATTACCAATGGCAACATATGATGCTGGATATTTCTGAGTATGCTAAAATTATAGCATCAGGAAGTCAGTGAAGGCTTTAGAAATAAACATGGGGCAAATACCCAAAATGAAATGCCTATTCCTTCAGAAATCCCAGTAACGCAATGAGACCAATGAACCAATAAACATATCCTTCATATTTCCTTGGGATGTTCTTTAGGGTTTGGACAGGCAGACCTTGCACATGTCCAACAGAACCAGTACTTGCCCGTGGTCCAGTGCACATCCGCTGCCTCCTCTCCAGGTTGCCTCTGCATTAAAGCCACATCTTGTCACAGTTAAACCCGCACGCTTATTATATTATTTAGCTCACATTCAAATAGACAGTGGCAGTCCTTCTATTTTTTTGCCACCGTCCCTTCCTGTCAGACCCTTTCTCTTCTGTCACAAGACGCCAAGCGTCTTCTACTGTGCCTTGGGCTCTTGGCCTTTTATTCCTGCCGCTAGGCTTTGGAGTGGAATATTCTCTAAGGTCACAGAAGTCAGTCCCACTCTGGTAAGCTTCGAGGGCCACCATATTTTTGCCTAACGTCAATGTGTCTACCTCTCACAGCCATTTGCTGTTTTCTGTCTGAAATGTGCTTCTTGGTGCACCCGACTGACCAACTCTTGCCCTTCACTAAAGATACTCCCAACATCAAAATTCTCAAAGAAGTGTTTGAAAGAAAGAGGAAGTACTCACCCTCTGGCTAATTGTGTTGTATATTCTCCAGGCTATTTGCAGTATAATATATAATCTTTTCTCTAATCAATTTATCTTCAGTGTTTATAATGTGATGATCTGTGTTGTTGGGATTTAGGGATTTTAACACATTTTTCTTTGAAAGTTCTGTGTGCTTTGAATGGTAAGCCCTTTGAAGACATCTCAGGACAAAAGGGTGTGAAGACTTCATTGTACTTCCTTGGGACAGCAAAACAAAACCTACCTGTCCATGCCTTTGCTGGGAGGCCATCTCCTGAGCAACTTCACTGTGTGATGTGGCCTTGAGATCAGGCCCCCGTACCTTGGGACGCACCACATCAGACACCAGACTGGAGGAGATCGCTAGGGACTTGGGCCGGGCCACTGTGCTGCCTGTGCCCCCTGGGGCACCGTGTTCAACTTTTCTGCTAGTAACTTCATCTTCCCCTTCAGAGTCCACGATAAAGACATACTCAGCCTTGAAGAGGTCACCTTGCTGCATTCCTTGAAGGTCGTTTGCTTTAAATCCTCTTCCTTGTGAACTATTTTCACAGACCTGTGGCAGACAATTCAGTGTCCCTTGGACTCTCTCTTGTTCAGTCCCACCATTAAAGGTCACGTCAACAGATGTAGACTGTGGATGAAGACAGATAAAAACATTGACACTGGCTTGACAAATACTGCTTTTTTCTTAGCATACCCTAAAAAGTTCAACTTGTTTATAAAGCATTTTTAATGCATTAGAAAACCAGGATGACCTGAGACAGACTGGATCAAAGTTGATGGTTTTGTTTTCCTAACCCACTTGTTTATCCTCATCCAAGCACAGACTCCTTAGCGCTCAGAGTCATAATGAGAGAAAAAGGCAGAGAGAGAGACAGAGGGACAGAATGACAGGGGGAAAGGAGTTGGGGGAGAGATTAACTTTCTGTGAAGACATTCATGAAACAAATGGCAAAATGAGAAAGGAGATTGGTCAAGGATTTAGTCAGTGGTCAAGCAACCTATATATACTTTTCAAAACCAGGACAGGAGAAGGAAATTCCACTGAAAGGTTCTAAAACAATATAAAAGGAAAAACAAGAACAAAATGCACAGGTACTCAGACAAAATCTAAACTAATGGGAAGAGCTTATGAATAGGACATTAAAAAACATGGGAGATTTTTAGTACAAAATATCTTTAACTGTTATTTTACTTTGAATTTGCAATTCTCAATTTTCCCACCCAGTTTTCTGTAAGTACATAGATTTACAAGACTAGTTTTATCACACTACCAGATTTCTTCTAAAAAACGGCAGCCATGTTTACTGATATTGTATCTAAAAGACTCATTATCAATTTCCTTGTTTTGATAATGGTTCCATGGTTACTATTTTCTTTTCTCTGAAACTTTTCTATAAGGCTAAATTTATTTGAAAATAAAAAGCCAAGCCTCTGAATAACCATAGTCATCAATCTAAGACAGCGCTATCCAGTGTCTGTGAAGGTCGAATGAATCAGACCACAGGTACAGCCTCTCCCACGCACACCCCACTCAGCCGCAGCTGCTGACACAGTAAGGATGAAACCAACTCTGCTTAGGTCTTCTCTGTCCATTTGTCTCTATGCTTTTATTGTGATTTTTTTCCGCAGCATTTGTCACTACCTCAGATCTTGTTATATAGGTTTTTAATTCTTGTTTCTGCCTTCCCCATGAGAAGCCACATTCATAGTCTTCATCTATTCGATTACAGGTTCCAAGAACACAGCACATGCATAGAGTTACTGTGTGTGGATGTATGTGAGTGTGAATGAGGGGTCACTTAACCTAGTCTAATTTTTTGTTGTTGTTTTTGATATTGGTTTTTTGGCTTTTTAATGATGTGTTCTCACTTTGTTTTTCAGGCTGACCATAAGCTGACTCTGTAGGCAAGGCTGGCCTTGAACTCATGATAATCATCCTACCTCAGCCTCCCAAGTGCTGGGATTACAGGAGTGCACCACCACACTGGCACAAATATTGTTCAACTATTTAAAAATAGGGAGAAAATCTTTAATCTTTTGAAGCTATAATTGTATACATATCATTGCAGTGAGCAAATGAGAATTAGCATCTCAGGAAGCTTGGGAGATTTGCAACAGAGATTGGACCATCCAGCTACAGTCTCACATTTTCAAAGGGCACAGTAACAAAAGATGCCATGGATGTGCTGCGTGTGTGTGTGAGTGCTAGTAGGGAGGAACTTCTCAGAGCTCCTTGGATAGCAGTCAGGGTTTCTCTGAGACAATTTGGTCTCATTTGTCTTCGAAATAAGATAGCAGCATTACAAATTCCTGGGTCATAGATACTGTAGTACACTAGGACTTCCTCGATAAGAGTAGCCCAAGTTTTCCTGGGCCCATTTTATTCTAAGAATAAATAAAATGATATTAAAACACACTTTAAAGAGAAAGCAATTCGCACCAAATCTTTTGTTCTAACTCCAGTCACTTTCAGATATGTATTTGTTTGCATTTTACCTACCACATTGCCCTAGTTTTGCACAGCAATAATCGGAGTAAATGCAACGAAAGCAGTTACTGAGCCTATTCCATCACGTAGTACCATACGGCTGATATTTTCCACTGCATTTCATAATCATTATAAGTATACCCTTGTCACGGCCATATACCAGCATAGTCTCAATTGAAACCAATCCTCAACTTCTAAAAGAAATCAGGGTCTTCTAATTTTTCATTAATTACTTTCACGCATAATGTTTTTCTTCTTTTGTGCTATTTCCTTGAGATATATTTCCAAAACCTCTATTACTGAGAGGTTATGAATGGTTTTATGATTGTGGATAAAAGTTTTTGATCAAATTTTACAAATCTACAAAACCATCAGCAATGTTTGGCTATGCCAGTATTCTACAACTGCCCCAACATTGCACATTAATGTTGCTAGTGTATTACATGTAAAATAATCTCAATTTTTATCTTTTTTCAGGATTTAAGTATTCAACAAAGCTTTATTATCTAAAATATATAGTAGGGGAAAATGCTGGCAAGTAGAATTTGTTTTGTAAGTAGTAAACAACCAGATGACCATTCAGAAGAGTTGAGAATAATTCATTAGAGACAACCTGGAATATGAGAACATTTAGGTTCCTGTTATATAATTTTATTGATAGGAAATTTTATTTTTATTAATCAGATTTCATAGTCATATCACTTTAAGCATAGGAAATAAACATTGATTCAAATTTCTAAGCCATTATTATGGACAACTTAATATACTTTTTTAAATAAAGAAGAAATAAAAATAACCCTACCCTATTTACAGTTTCTGGACTCTTATCACCTGGCTCCTCAGGAATTCTAACAAGGTACTTGGAAGTGTCAGACAGATGAATGTGGGCTGGAAGTCTTCCAACAGTGGGGACAAAGCTGAAGATCAGAGGTTTGGCTGTAGAATCACCAGAAGAGACCTATGAGACATACCACAAATCAGACCTTCAGCGTTATGGACTCTACCCCGACTATTCTCTATATAACGTGGTATTTATCTTGATAAATTCTCTCCTGTTCTATGATAATGGAAGCAGATATAAAAACAGACATGGTGTATCCAACTTTTTTAATAATAGAATTTATCAGAGAAGCAATCTTCTTCGGGAAGGCCCTGCTGCCAGAGCTGGCAATAAACAGCAGATGGCGCTGATCCATCAAAGGTTAGGGGATGTCTCCATCCCGGTGGTGCGTCTCAAACACAGCGACTGGGTCTGCTTCAAATGGTGGTTTTTATGCATTTACCCCAGGTTAGTAGGCTCAACAAGAAAATCCGTAATCAACAAGAAAATCCCAACATTTATCATTATCAAGAAGGTTGAGTGGGGCAGGATTTCAAATGCCTGTAATCCCTGAAGTCTGGGAGGCTGAGGCAAGAGGATTGATCTCCAGTTTAAGCTTACCCAGGGCAATTTAACAACTGAGAGAGACCCCGCCTCAAAATCTAAAAAGGGATGGAGAGGTAACTCAGTGCAGAGGTCCTGTGTCTAATCCTGAGTGCCACAAAACCGAAAATAGTGTATACATTTAGAATAGAAAGTGTGTCCATCAGAATACCATGCCCGCTCTTAAGGAAATATCTTCTTTCATTTATTCTTAATTCATAAGTAATTTTATTAGCTATTTGCTGCATGAGAGGCCTTTGGGAGCAAGGCCCCACACAGTGAATAGAAAACTGTCAGTAGAGTATGCACCAGTAGGAAAGGACTATTGAAGAGCCGTAAAAGGTAAGATCTAAGGTTTAAGTCCAAGCAGAAAACAGGCTAAGGATACCCTGACTGAGCAAAGCTAGAGTGCAAACAGGGCAAGCAGCTTGAGTGGGATCGGGCTCGGGCTCAGGCTTTGTCCTGCTGCCTCTGAGAACTGTCAAAACTGTAGACTGAGAGGTGATA
The DNA here is from genome assembly GCA_004027595.1 of Dinomys branickii. Lineage (NCBI taxonomy): Eukaryota > Metazoa > Chordata > Mammalia > Rodentia > Dinomyidae > Dinomys > Dinomys branickii. The sequence goes on from PVLD010001164.1 coordinate 96,961, forward strand.
CGGTCAGATTAGAATTTTAGATAGATACGACTTTTAAAGTGACAAATGTAGAGACAAGCACAAGAACCCAAAAGCCATCGTTATATTTAACCCTGAAGTGTCCTCCCCAAATTTACACAGTGTCCTGAGGGGGGGACTGAAGAGTTGAGTGGATCATGAAAACGAAAACTGCACCGATAATCTGTCGATAAGCTCGTAGATGAGTGAGCTGTGAGGAGTCAGGGCTTAGTGGGAGATGGTAAGGCACGGGCCCCCTTCCCTACTCTGTCCCCTCTCCCGCTCTTCCTTGCTCTCTCTGCTTGCTGATGACCATAGGTGAGCCGTTGTCCTCCGCCTGATCCTTCCGCCATGATGTGTCTGCCTGGGAGCCAGCCATGGACTGAACCCTCTGAAATCATGAGCCAGAGTAATCATTTTCTCCATTAAATTGTGCATTTGAGGTATTTTGTCCCTGCCACAGAAAGCTCACTAATACAGCTATGCACTGCAGATCATGGGGAAGGGAGACAAAGAAGATACAGACCTCTTTTTCAGGAAGTTGGGGTGGCAAGCAAAGACAGAGGTTGAAGTAGAGAGTCCAAGCAGTGCCTTTGTTGGTGTGATGATGGAGTACATTTGAACACGTCTATAGACAAGACACATCGCATAGAAAAAGAAAGAGAAGCGAGATCCTAGAGTAAGATCAAACAGAGTCTATTCCCGGTCCAGGGAATGCTGCAGTCTAGAGGGAGTGATATGAAGAGACCAGAAGCGGCGATCAGAGAATCAAAGAACTGAAACATTGTGCAGCTATTGGTGTAGGCTAGACATACGAGAGCAAGGAAGAGTAGAGGTAAAGACCACATAATGTTAGAAAAGTTACCTTTGGCAATAATATTGGTTTTGTAAAGAATATAATATTAGAGAGAGTAACACAGGCCGGGAGATAAATCTTCAAGGAAAAGAGAAATGAAAGTAAGTTAAGGAAATAAAACAAGGAACAGGGTTATCCTGAGTGTGGTAGGGTGGGGAAGGGCAGAGTGAGAGTGGAATGGGAGTGGCTTGGTCTAATCAACTCTCATAAAAAGTCACCCCCCCCCAGTCAGAGTAGCACTGCCCGCTGCTACCTCAGCGCTTTCGTCAGAAGAAATATGCCAAGCCTCAGCAGGACCTCGCTCCACTCCTGTAAGCCCTGCCGCCTCTCTCTACCTTGGGCCCCTCAGACCATCTGACTGTACAAGTTGCCTTTCAACCCAGTTCGAGTCCATGCTCAGGAGGAGCCCAGGCCCTGAGTCATTCCTTATTCCCAACAGGTCCCCTCATTCTTAGTTTGGATCCCATCTCACACCCTGCTCCAACCCCTGACCGCCATTTCGTTGTACCTTCTCTGGAATTTAGTCACCCACTATGAAATTTTCCACGTGGTGACTTTCTTCTCTAAATCTTTCTTTCCCTTTCCAGTTCTAACAAAAATATGTTCTCTGCAAAGGCCTCTGCTCCCCAAGAAACTCTCAGTGGGGCAAGTCGCTGACATCCTGCGCACTGCGGCTGGGTACGGGGGGGGTGTTGTCCTTGTTCATCTTTGCTACTTCCAGACTCTTCTCACTTCTTCCCTGCAGACCTTCAGCTTTGACTCTCCTGCCGTCAGCCTCCACCATCCCATGTCTCCTAGCTGTAGTTAGCTGCCCATCCTCACCCTGAACTCTTCCTGTTGTGAAGATTTAGTTCCTGGATCATTATTACTCTTTCATATAGTACGTTTTTACAATACCAAATATTATATTTCAAAGGATAACTTTTCTAATATTGTTTTTCCTCCCTTACTCTCACATCTCTAGTGTAGACCATTAGCTGCAAAACCCTCCATAATTTTAGTTCTTTAATTTTCTGCCCCCAAATCATGTCATACTTCCATAGCCCTTTCATTTCTATTGGCCTACAAAATGCTTTCATACCTTTTCCTCTTTCTTCAAACTCCTAAAATCACCTTCCCCATTCTTACTCTGAACTGATGACTTTGTTTCCCATTTCACTTATATTATTGAAGCAATCAGAAGAGAACCTTAAAGGTCCCCAAAGTCACACCTACTAATCAGCGTGAATCTGCCTCTCTCTGTGGTCTCCAGCCCTGATGCTATGCTCCTACTGGAAACAACCCTCACTGGAACACATTTTCTTCACTTACATCAGTGTGCTCAACAAGCCTTATTAAAGGCCTACTAAATGCTAAGCACTCTTCCAGCGGTTGGTAATAAAATAGTGAACAAAACTCCCTGCCCTCGTGGAGTTTATTTTCTCTTAGAAAGAAGCAGGCAGAAACAAATAAGCAAAGCATGTGGTATTTCCAGAAGTGCTATGAATACTTGTTGTAAGGGTATTGCAGTAATTTGTGGGAAATAAAATGATGAGTTAAACTTGGATGGTTGAAATGGTGGTGGTAAGAAGTGCTAGCTATACTTTTCAAAGGGGAAATAGAATTGGAGGAGAAATATTAGAGATAGTCTAGAGACAAGATGGACATTATTCATGGAAATGGAGAAAATGTGTTGTTACACCTACTTGACATTGGTTTGAGAAAAAAGATCAAGGTCAAGTCTGCTATGTCCAGTATACATCTAAGTGGAAATGTGAGCAGGAGAGTGGGGTTAGGCAGGAAGTCTGTGCTGAAATTGTGAGAGTTGTTGCCCACAGGTGGCATTTGAAATCATGAGATTAGATGAGATCGCCAAGGGAGTGCACACAAACGGAAACGGGGTCCACATTTGCCCTCCACAGACTAACAGCTGAAGTCTCAGTAGGGGGTGATGTGGGAGTTCACAGGCAGATGGAAACATCTGCAACATCATGGACAGCAGAGGGCAGAAGCCCTGTCCAGACTAAAGGCCTGACACACTCCCAAGGACCCAAACAAAGTAAGTCCATGAATGTGTAGGGAGGAAAGTTGCTTGGCTGTTCAAAGTCTCATGAGGGATTTTGAGCAACCTAGCATAGCAACAGAGTAAGCCAATACAGCATTTGTGAAATGGATGTTTGCAGGTGGCTTGGGCAGACAAGAAGTCTTTGGCTAGAAAATAAGTATGGTACTATAGTGACTGAGACAGCACCCTGAGGTTACAATACAGAGTGAAGTATGGTAGTTGTAGAAGATTCTAAAGTCTCAGCTATGAGTAGAGAAGACTATCTGAGAGGAAGGGCACTGAGCTTGTAAAGGTCAAAGAACTGTGAGGCAACAATGTGTATAAGGCTGTGAAAAGGAAAGCCATGCTGGCCTATATGACTGGGCTTGACAGAGAAGCTGAGAATGTACCAGAACCTTTTGGAATGAATCTGAAAATTGGGTCAGAAGACTGCCAGGGATAGGTGACGTGGGACCCTAGATTAGCGATTAGTAATAATTTTGTAAGCATGAAATAAAACAGAGCTATATATCCTTCTAGTTGTTTTCACCCAAGTTCTCTTAGAAAAGCCTAATTCTGGACCATTTATTACCAGGCATAATAACTTTCTGTTAACTAAAACACTACTTCTTGGTAACTAAATATGCCTTATAGAAATGATACATAATCCTTAGGGTATATAAAATATGCACACTTTATTGACCCAACTTTCATTTTTCAATATTCTTTTCTGCCTGTTAAAGACATTGGTCATTATCTCCTCATTAGAGTCGTGTCACAACTCCCAGGTGGCAGCTTATTATAAGAAGGTAAAATTTACTGCTTCCTTTGTGGGAAGGAACATTATATCCCTTTTTAGACTTGGAGCATCTACCACAGCAACACATAATACTAAGGCTTTCTATCTGTATTGTCTTCTAGGGAGATTTCATCACAAGATTAAACTCATCAATATCCTGATGGAATGGAAAGTGATTGAGGCAAGAAAATCACCAAGGGAAGTTCAAATAATCCATCTTAGAATTTCATTTGGGCAGGAAACAAAGATAATCTTTTAAGAAACAAGAAGAAAGAGGTGATATTGTGACCTTGTCCCAGATTCTGTAGGGAGACCCACACTTATCCTCCCGTGTTATGACTCTTGGTCTCTCCAAATGAAATTTCAGTAGTGACTGTGAAAGGCTTTGGTAGAAGCATCCCATGGCCATGATGTACATGTAATCACTGTAGAGTCAACTACCTTTACCTTCTAAATCAAAGCACACACAATGATGAAAACCTGTTTCTTCAAAAGCCTTGCTCAACTGTATAATTCAATGTGTCTTGAATCCCTAAAATACAGAACTCCACAGCTGATACATGTGATAGCTCTAACTTTATTGAATAAGAAAGGAAAGAAATCTGAATAAAAACAGATGTTTACATGAATAGGGTATGGTTTTATCACAATACTGTCAGAGGATTTCTAGACATAACCACACGCTAAGAATAAAGGCAACAGAAGTAAAATTATTGTCTTTCACGTTGTTATTGGCATATTCTTCTGTAGAAATGTCTATAGCCCAAGTAAAATTTCCTCACCAATGTAGAAAAACAATTTCTTACTTCCATAAAACCAGCATGTCATTATAGAGAAAATAAAGTAATAGGACTAAAAGCTTGTTCACTTTCCAGGTTACTGTTGGAAAGTAGCAAGATTGGGGGTAAACTCCTGTCCAAGTATATATCCTCAGAAGAACCTCAAAAAGCAATCATTTGTTATTCCCTTTTAAGCGAATAGTAAAAAAATAGCATGGGGTTCTTTCCACTGCCTTTACTAAGCATCCTCTTACCAAGAATGGAAGATTCACTGGTAAAGAATTTTAGATAGGAAAGAATTTGAAATTATGCTAGTTATGCAATGCGACAATCAGATGGAGTCACATGTTAGCCAGTTGACTGTTGAATCAGTCCCTTGTTCAGCAAAGGAAATAAAATATTTGCTATTTACTGCATAATGTGTGGGCAAGTTCCAATGGAGTTCGAAAATGAATTGCTATGGTGATGAAAAATCCTTTTCCACACACAGCAGAACAGACGCCTGTTAACAGCATTGCACTTGTTAATTACCAATTAACACTTTCAGTTGTCAGTGCCACTTAGCCATCTTAGTTTCTATCACAGAAAAACTATTTTAATAATAGAAATAAGAGCCAAGCAGATTAAAATATTTCCTAAATATGCTTTGAAATGCTCACGATATCTGAGACTAACACCTTCTCACAGACAGCCTTATGACTTAAGAAAATGTTTTCACCAGGGCCCCGCAGGCTAAATGCTCCTTTGCACAGTTATAGGCTGTACACCTTTCTTGCTTGCGCTTCACTCAGAGTTCCCGTCCTGCCTTCCGATGCGGCTCCCGCATGCACAGATGGACGCTGGTCTCCCAGGGAAAACAGGCGTTAGGAAGCACGTGAGCACGACCACCACCGTGCTGAAGGCAGGGCTGAGCCTTTTCTTTACCCACTGAGCAGTTTCGCCTTTGTCAGTTTGCCCTTCTTTCTAACTGTGCATCGCGTTTCATCTCCACACACAGCCAAACTGACCTGTATCCGGGCAGCTCTCACTCACACCCTCCTGCAGCAGACCCTGGAAACACGGTGCACTGCTCATAAAAGTTACTGAAAGCATTAAGCAAAGACCTCCTTTTACCTGGGAAGTGGTCCGAACGCTCCCCGCTCGGATGCACGAGTTCATCTGGAGGTAATTGTTCCCGCAGT
>PVLD010001164.1:102695-217529 GCA_004027595.1 Dinomys branickii
CACACACACACACACCCGCACACACACACACACACACACACACCACACACACACACACACACACACACCCGCACGCACACACACACACCACACACACACACACACCCGCACACACACACACCCGCACACACACACACACACCCGCGCGCACACACACACACACACACTCGCACAAGGAAAAAAAAGCAAGTCTAAAAAGAGGTAAGGCAGAACCCTCCCCCAAGCAAAGAATTCCGTCAGCGCCAAAGAGTAGATTTATGTTTTGGCAATTTTCACATTGGGAGCTCTATGAGAGGTCACATTGACTACTAAAATAGGATCTGCAGAAGAAAAAGCTACCACCTATACATGCCTGACCTCTTTTCTTTTCATGCATATATTCCAATTATATATTCCATGAAAGGAAGAGAAAAGCCAGACTGTACAGCAAGGAGATGCTGATTGAAAACGGGCCCCAGCATCTGCCAATCTCAGCGGTCAGGTGGTCGTGCTCACAGAGAACACGTACAGGCGCAAATGCATGCAAATGCTGTGTCCAAATAAAGAACTGGAATATACACAGTGATCACTGCGAAAATTCAATAGCCTCAAATAACAATCCTTGGAGTACAAATTGCAAGCAATGATGTAGCAGCCTCTGTAGTGGCTGAAGCTTTGCTGTTCACAGAATTAATCCTAAAATAAAGCTTGGAATCAAAGAGTTGTCAAAACAAAATTCCATCTCAAGGTTCCTGGAAGACAGTGAGCACTCAGACTGCAGATACATAAATCTCAAATTTTCATATGTGAAATAAATTATAGTTATCATGTTTCAGTATTTCTATTTTCTAGTATTGCTTTTTTCTCTGAGTCAGTACTATCATCTACAATATTTATGCCTTTGTGGTGAAATCTGTGGGGCTGAAAGGGCTAGACTACGAGGGTGGACTTGTGGCATGCAAACCCTCTCTGTTGGCACATGAGCCATGTATGAGTTGTCTTTTCTAAACTGAAATCTTAGTGTTCAGGTTTAATTGCAGTGTTGGCATTTTGCAATGAATAAGTGGACTTGGAGTGCAATTGGGGCACTGGTCTCTAAAATTGTGCCATCACTGGCCTACGCTATGGGAATGAGAGCGTTATTGTAGGGAGACCTAGATTATTTTTCTTCACACTTCAACATTATCAAAAAGCTGAATGTGTGGAAACATCACAAGTAAAACAATTGTTAAAAAATAACTATAACAAATGTGAAAAGCTACTCTGAGTAACAGTACATCTTGACATAGAAATGGTGTTAAGTGCTGTGTTGTATCACTAAAGAAACTAAGTGGCATCTTCTTTTTATGGTTGCTCCTATTTACAGAGACCCAAAAGAGAATTTAATATTGTCTTCCTCTTTAAAAGTTTACAATGCAACTGAAAATATAAAATAGATATACAAATTACAGAGTTATATATATAAACCAACTGGGAAACTTGTTTAAAATGCAGTGTGATTGAGAAGACCCTAGGTTCTGTATTGTCAACAGATTTCCTGGTGGTGCCTTATGGCTGCTCTGTGACTTTAACTAGCGCAACTTCAGAAAGCAGTGAGATGACCTCACCTGCCAGGAAATAACTTGGGAAGGTGGCGTTTGGACCACACTTTCAAGGATGCAGGAATGGGAACCTGTGAAGGTGAGTGGGATGAATAGCACTTATTTTAAACAAGAAAGAAAGCTTGAGTGAAGGCCCTGGCAGAACAGTGAGCACAGTACGTAGCAAAGATGGTCAAGGAGCACAGGAGCCTGGAATCCAGTCACTGGCTAGCTATGGGTCTCAGACAACTGGTAAACCCCTCAAAGACCCAGGCCTCTCACACATGAAACGTGGATACACGTAGCACCTACTTCAATGGAGTCGTAGGAGAGTTACAGTTAGATTCAGCACGGGAAACCCTGTTACTCATGTTGGTACTGTTATTCTTCCACTCAATAAGTAACATCAACAAGAGCGAAGACAAGCAGATTCAAAGAGCAGGTTAAATCTCCATCACCAAAGATCTTCAGATGTGCCAGTTTTATCCAGAGGGAAACAGGGAAGCAGGGGCCACATATACCTAAATGCATATGAACCAGCAATAGCCCTCATCACAGAAAGCACTGTCATCTCCAAGTTCTATTGTATGGGTGGCTCCCTGAGAGAGAGTCACTGTCCAGTTCTTAGTTAGTGGTTCAGCTTATTCTAACTGGATTCAAACAACCTTGGTGCGTGTGTATCTCATCCTCCTTTTCCCTCCTCTGCTCTCTTCTTTCTCTCATTCCCTCTCCAAACACAGAGTAATATTCAGGCAAGTTGCCTCAGTCTAATTTGGAAGAGAAAATAATACTTCAACCTCTACCTTTTGCCCTGCACAAATTTTCCCTCGAGTCACTTTAAAACATGAGAACCAATTAAAATAACCCATCGTTTCAGTATTTGGCTACATTGCTCTATTTTGCAGGTACTCTCCTGGTAACTTTTTTGTCCTTGTTTCATTAACTGAGAGTTATGAACAGTTCGCTATGCTTATAGAAGTTATAATTTTTACTTGAAGTAAGAGCTGTCCATGCATTCTAATAGCATGCCTTGGCCATCTGGTTAGCAATCACATATAGCCTCACGGACCACATGAATTTAAGGTAACATCTATGGGAACCATCTTTATTGGAATGGAAAGTGATGGCACCTGGTCAAAAAAAAGTCAGTCTTCGATGATAAAAGGCACATTATTATGGGGAGAGGTAAGAGGTAGAGTTTATCCCCCAATTAAAACCACTATTCACCTAGACAGAAAGAGTTATCCATGTTCTCTTCAAGACCCTAAGCATTTTATGATCTATCTACCACTAAGGAACACAAATGTCTCTGTTCAATAATCTTTTTCCAAAGGAAAGTACGGTATGTTGAAGTTTACAACAGCAGACAAATACAATCTGAAATTCTCCTTAGAGTCTGGCATTACTGATGGCTAAGGGAAGAATCCTTCACCTTTCTTGCTAAAACAGATAGCCCTACAATGCTGCTGAGTCACAAAACTCTTACATATTCTTTATAAGATATACAATATACAAAATAATATTTATTCTGGACTTGAGAAACAAATTTAAGGAAAACATAAACAAGTCTACAAAAACTTTGCTAAAAATCATGACGTGCCTACACCGACCCGCTGCCAAGGCCACTCACACCTCCACGAGTCCATGCCACGCTGTGTGCTTGATAAAACAGTGATGGGAGTACCCCTTATCTGCTTCGATAAACTTGTACTGAGTGCTTGGCTCTATTCTGCACTCTGGAAAATATCACCCTATTGTCAGCATGGCTTGCGGTGCGCTGACGGAGACACCTTCGCAAGTGACACCTGTGGTGGGGGAAGTGAAAGATACTACAAAGATCCTTGCTAAGTGAAGGTCAGTGGGGTCACGGTCTTCGGTGTCCCCAGGCCTATTTTACCCCCAGCTTCTCCATTCTCTGGTCCTATTTCTGGTGTTTATCCTTAGAATATTTGTTCTATTTCACTCCAGTGGCTCAATTTTATAACTCTGGAGATGGGAATTACCAGAAATTTGGATTCCTGCCTCCTGGTAATGGATAATTCCAGGGATCTGAATCAGGGTCACCGCCCTTCACCCACTCAGAATCGGGGGCATGACAATTAAAGTGAACACCAACATCTCCTCAAAGACATGTAAGATTCCATCATAGTTAGGGTCCATCTGACCTGGGTATCTATTACTTCTACACTTATTCTCACTGCTTGAAATTTCTCTTCTTAGGCATCGCCTCCTAGTGAAAACAACACGAGTAGCCCTTCTCAAGGCAAACAAGAAACTTCAAAGCGTTGGAGAAAATCTAATACCTAAGTCTTGGACATAATTAGCTTTTGAGAGTAAGTGGAAAGCTAGCACCTCTATTTGACATGACCAGATATTCAGAAGACATGACTAGACACTGTACATGGTAGAAGTTGCAAGAGGCACAGTGAGAATCCCCCGTCTATCTGGAGAGTGTGGTTCTCTCTCTCCTCATTGAATCATTACCTTCACTTGGCTGCCAGCCCTCCACGTCTTCCTGTTCCACTTCCTACCTTCCAGACACTTCTCTCTCTCTTTCTTTGGTGCCACTGGACTTCTAAGCCTTGACAAAAAGCCCAGGAGTCACCCTGACTCCAGCCAGTTCCTCAGCTTTCCAGGCTGAGTTCCAAATAGATTTGTTAGCCAGGGATGTCCTCCCTGTCCCCACATAATGAATATATTCAGGGAGACATCTCATAGACTTCTCGAGATCATCATATCCAAAGCTGAATTAGTAGCATTGCTTCCAAAACTTTTCCCTATCCTCCCAGTTCTCCCCACCTCTGCATATAATGTACACGTATTGTTTCTTACTATTTCTATGTAGAGATACGTACTGTTTCTAGTTTCTTAGAGAAAGTATTGGTCCATATGGACTACACTGATGTTTTTGTTAAGTTTCTCCTAATCCCCCATCAATATCCCAATATACCCTGTGGGCTGTCCCTGCCACATATTCCAGAAAGTGAAAATGAACCTATCTCAGCACTCTGCCACAGCAGGAGACCTGTCATCATCTCCCTTCTGAATTGTTGCCTCCTGGTGGGTCTCGTTTTGTGCACTTCGCCCCCTGCAGTGAGTGTTCTGGTGGGTGACCCACCCCCAGTCCCACTGCAGGATCTTTCTCCAGCTTCTGGAGCTGCAGTGCCTTCGCAGCTGTCCCCTCCAGCCATTCCTCTTTGTCCAGACCTCCCCCTCACCTGCACAGCATCTGTATAAAGGCTGGCATTCTCCCTCCAACTTGGGGTAACTCTGAGGCACAATCCCAGTTTCAGAGCTCTGGGTGAGGTCGGTGAGGCTTCGAGACTGCCCAGCACCCTGACTTCTTCTCTGCCTGGTCTTGCCTCTTTCCCGTCTCCCGTGGACGTCACTCCTAACAACTCTCCTAGCAAACAGCTTGCGTGCTCCTCTCTGTCTTGGACCTGCCTCCTGATTTGGCATATCTTCCACACGTAACAATATTCAGCTTCTGAAAGTAGAAAGCAGGCTGTGTTACCTCTCTGTGCAAGCCCCGTCTTCTGCCGTGCCTTGTCACCCAGAATAGAAGCCGGGTCTTTGTAATGGCTGCATCTGGCTCCCACCACTGTGCCCCCTCACTCCCAGCCACAGTGGCCTTCAGACTTTGCTGGAACATGCTAATCCCACTACCAGGCTTGCTCTTCCTTCCTGCGTCTCTGCTCAGACTGGTTGCTAGAGATGAAACCTGCCTTACTGCCCTCTAGAAAATCACGGCCCCACTCTCACACCCTTTGCCTCTTCAGCTCATGCCCCTCTTTTCCAGAGCACTTATCAACCTCAAATGATTGCTTGTTGTCTAATTTGGTTTATTATTTTAATTCTGATGGCAAAGATTCATTTTTCATTACTGCTACTTTTGCAGCCCTAGATAACTTGTGACAGGCACAGGCACCCCCACAGATATCTGTCCAGTGAACTTCTTGACTGACAGTGATCTCTTTTTTGTTGACATTTGTTAAACTTATTTTCTTCTAATGAAAAGGATAATAATTTTGGTAAACTCTGCACTGACTTTCCAGACAAAAAACAGAGCCAGCCTAACCTCTAGTTTCTTTGTTCTATTAGAACAGCTATCATATCCCTTTACCAAGAGCCAAAGGCATGGGGCCTAAAGAAAATAGCAGGCTGGAGTCACTGTCCCAGGACTCTGACCCACCAATGCATCTGAGAAGAGACTTGAGGTGGTCAGACCCTGGAATGTCTTCTGTTTTCAGATTTTTCCACCAAATGGCTGAGGCCTCTCAAATTCTCAGGGGCAATTTGCTTAGCATGATTCCAGATCACGGTTGCCCAGTATGCACCCCCTCAAGTACCTGCCTTACAAGTCACAGAGGGCGAAAGGACTGCAGATCAGATTGGAGGGACTGAGGCACTCAGTATCCCCTGGCTGGAGGAGTCTCACAGGCAAGAGACACTGGAGGCATTCTGCAACCCAAGTTGCCCACATTTATTCAGTCACAGACCTTTGGCTACACTTGTTCAGCACCCTCCCAGTCACAGTGAAGAAGACTGAAGTGGATAGTCCAGGATGTCTTCTTCCTGTCGTGATGTCTGATGAACGTATGAGAAGGTTTGGGATGGGACAGAGGGAGGCCCCACCACACTAATAAGGGGAGTGTGATTCGCGGTTTAGGCTAAGGAAAAAGCACATGAGATAGATAGAGATCAGCAAATGCTCCCTGCAGTCGAAAACAAGGAGAAAGGTGTGTGTGTTTTGGGTCTTCCAATAGTACATCCAGCTGCACCAATGGTAGCTTACAAATGACACACTGGGCCGCTCAGGGGTCTGACTCGTTGACTGAAAGATTGTGAGGTTTTTCCAAAGAAATACTCACAGCACATGACATACAGCTGGAAATAAAGCACACTGTGTAATGGAAATACTCTTAGAGTCCACAGTGAATGTCTTCTATATACCTCAGAAGGAAAATTTAAAATTCTAACCTATGATAAACTTCATAAAATCTTGTTTTTTAAGTGGATAGAGTGAAACCAAAATCATTGGAGGAATCTTGCAGTTGTGTACAGGAACAAGCCAGTTTATTTCCAGTGTGACTTAGGTATAATTTGATTTTTTACCTAAAAATAAAAGGGGAAACAATACAGTTGTATTTTATGTTCTTGATATATTTCCATGTAAAGAAGGTCTGCAAAAATCTCTTCTCATAATTCACAGGAAACACTATGCCTACACTGCCCACTCACACACTGTGTGCAAAGGTTTATTAAAGTGGCTCAAACACAGAGACGTGAACTGATTCTTTTAAGAAACCCTCAGCTGTTAGCATTGAGGTTCTGCCCTCCTAGAGAGGCCTGAACCTCCCCAGCCTACAGGCTGGCATGGCATAGAAAAGCACCACGGTAACCAACATTTTCCCACGAGTCATGTCTTGACTTTCAGAAGACATCATCCCTAAATCAGCTTCCTCGTACTTGCATATCATACCATTATGACTAAACAGAAGAGCAAAGCCCTGCATACCAGGAGAAGAACGACTACTCACAATGTGCACTGTATATTTAATCTTAATTCAGCTCTTCTTTCCACTTGTACTTCATTGGAATGTGTAGCTCTTCACAGAATTAGGAAGGCAGATGTTTTGCATTTTTGTCACAAGCTACTTAACCTTGATGGGAAGAATAAAAAAAGAAAAGAACAATGCGAGACTAGACCCTTCAGGTGTGGTGGCACATGCCTGTAATCCCAGCACTCAGGAGGCTGAGGCGGGAGGATTGCTGCAAGTTCAAGGTGAGCCTGGACTACCAAGTGAGTTTAAGGCCAGCCCAAACTGCACAGTGAAACCCTGTATCAGAAAGACCAAAAAAAAAAAAAAAATACACTTAACAAATTGTATTCATAATGCAGTGGAAAGAACACAGGCTTTAGATCAGTGAATACTGGTGTGGTGTCTCCTGAGTTTTCACTCACAAGTTGTGCACCTGAAGGCTGAATCTATCTATCTGAGCTTTATTTATGACCCTAAATGTTTCATACAAACAGAGGCATTCCCAAGAGTGAAAATGGGAGACATTATTATTGATTACAGTAGGACAAGTATGAAATGGGATTCTTCTGCACAAGCCAAGGCATAATCAGGTTACTTATTGACAGTAAAGAGATAATGATATCTAATACTTCAGTGGTGCTTCAAGCTGTGTGATGTATTTATGCTAGGTGAGACGTGTGGCAAATACGTGTTAAATACATGCTAGTCCCCCTTCTCATACAGGGGGTTGGGTATTTATCAGAGATTAGGAGCTTATTGTGTTACTTTTGCTTTTTTTCCCTTCCAATCATATTTTATTGGTACATCTTAGGTAGATATAACGATCACATTCATCTTAGAGAATCTGTACCTGTATATGATGTAACTTGTTTCTTTTGCTTCCCATTCTCCCATCTTCCCTTTTTTACAAACCGGGTGAGATGAATGACTAGTGTGCTCCTGTCTCTCATGGGAACGTTCTCCCAAACGCTTTCCCTGGTTCATTCCTCTTCATTCTCCTGAGCTCTAAGAAATTCAGATTCCATGCTGAACATTTTCATTTACCTCATGAGAGTGACAGCTGATGACCCGCACAGGCCTCTCAAGGTTGCCCTGACTCCGTGGATCAGGGTCGGTCAGCCTCTATTCTACACTCGTCTTAGTGCCTTACAAGTCTGCATAATGTTTGTGGCCCTGAAATTATGTGATTAGGCAGCAAGTTCTTTACTGTCTAGCTCCTCAGTTGGGACATAAACCCAAAGGTGACAGAAAATGTTTCTGTTTTGTTCTCTGCTCTGCCTCCAGTACCCATTACAGTGCCTTCAAGTGCTGGGAGGTCAACACATGCTTGTTAAGTAAGTGAGTGACTGTGTGTCTATGCTAGGTGTTCAGAGGACTCAGGACCGGCAGTATTTCTGTCACAAGGACGTCAGTGGAAGGTCTATAGAAAAATGAGAGTAATTTAATCACTATACTTTGTTCTTCATGCTAAAGACACAGCACACAAAAATAGCAACCCATGTCGAAGTCAAGGCATTAGGTGTTTCAGGAACGTGTGAACAACCAACCCAGCATCAAAGGGTGGGAGAGGCTGAGTTCAGCGCAGGAATAAAGATAAGAAAACGTCTGGTCTGGATCACTCCTGCCCCCCTAGGAAGCCGCGGTCTGTTACCCTGGCTCCTTCGTGTACCCTACCCAATTTGGAGGCTTCTAATGTATAATGCAGAGAAAAATCACTGAGTGAGTTCTGGGTGATGTTGCTCTTGATACTTAGTATATCTCTATTTTTCACAAGCCAGCAAGAGAGTCATAATGTCCATGAGACAAGTATGACACATGAGTCTCAAAAGATTTAAGTAACTTGCTCAAACCCATACACCATGCAGTTAGATTTGAATCCAGGTCTGCTGGGCTAGACGCCAGGTTCACGCTACTTCTTGTTTGCTTTGCTCTTCCAGCCTTATCTTAAGCCTACAGAAGAGTGATTAGAAACATAGAACAGGACACGTTACAATGCAGAGGACAACAAGAGCGTTGTTTCTGATACCACTACTGTGCAGCAGAAATGAGCTCTGATAGACACTTTCCCAAGCTGCCAATGTTTAAAACATGGTGATTTGCTCTGACTTATATTTTTCATGGTTGCTGCTCTCTTACTGTGTTGAAATCAGTTCTGGCTCTGAAAGCAAGGCTTGGCTATTTCAGAGCATAATTTGAAGGGGAAATGAGATAACCAAATGATACAATTACATTGCCTCTGGTATGAGTGCTAAAGCTACGTGACTTTAGATATGGGTAGTTCAAATGGGCAGAGGAAAGCACCGTTGAGTGATTACACATGGTTACCATGAGTAGTTAGAAACCAATAGTTATCTTCAAAAATATCTCAGGTAAAGTGCGAGTTCCAAGATGATGTTTGATACCATTCGTTCATTACTTCTGCTAATGGGAATAATGGTGCCCAGAATCAGATTCAGATTCAAATAATGAATCAGTGTATTTTTAATCGATGATTCTTTGTTAGTAACTTAAATGCCATGAACTGTAGCTTTCTTCTTCTATAAAATGAGAATAACAAATGTGCTCAGATCTCATGGAGGATATGTGAGAACTGAATGTGAGTACATATCAGACCCCCATTACACAGCCTTGCATGTAGTTAACTACCCAAAATATATTTTTATTAAGCTTAATGGTACATTTTAGATAATACATAATGATCATATTCATCATAGGGAATTTCTACCCATACATCATCTATTTTGATTCTTCTTCTTTTTCTCAATCTCCTCTCCTCCCTTCAACACATCTTCCCTCCCTATTTAAAAAGCCTTCTTTACATTTTATCCTGTTTGAATAATTTTTCCCCTTTCCCTTCCTTCTTTTTCTTCTTCCCTCACACTGTTCTTCTTTGCTTTTAAACAATTTGTTCTCATTTCACAATATCTATTGTATATTTTGGTCCTTATTTACTCTTTCAGTTTCTCCCATCAGAAAGACAATGCAATGTTTACACATGTGAGTCTGATTTATTTCACTTGAGTGGATGGGCTCCATTTTACTAGAAATGCCTCAAGGTTATCCTTCTTTATGGTAAAGTAGTATTTCATTATATTTTTTTAAAAACGCATCTTCTTTGTCCGTTCTTCACTTGATGATTTTTACCTCAATCTGATAAAAGGTCATCTATGGCAAACCAATAGCCAGAATCATGCTAAATGGTCAAAAATTGAAAGCTTTCACTCTAAAATCAGGACTGACACAAGGATAGTCATTATCACCTCTCCTGTTCAATATAATTCTGGAAACATTAGCCAGAGCAATTAGACAAGAGAGAGAAATACAAGGAATAAGGATAAGACACGAAGAAGTGAAATTATCATTATTTGCAGATGACATGATACACATAAAAGACCCCAAAAACTCCACCAAAGACTTCTAGATTTAATAACCAAATTTAGTATCATAGCTGGATGCAAAGTCAACACTCAAAAATCCGTAGCCTTCCTGTACACAAGCAACAAACTCACTGATAGAAATTAGGGAAGTCACACCCTTTACAATATTTTTCTCTTTCTTTTTAGAATAGATTAAATGTATGGTCTTTAACAAGAAAAGCCCTAACTGATACTGATGTCACAACAGCACTATGTTCACTTACATGAATTCTTCTTTCTTTCCCCCTAATGTTTGTATCCCACAATAAACAGAAAGGCAGGTTTTGTGAACCTTGACCCTTGTCTGCCATTATCCAAAAGATGTCTTATAAACTGTTGCCCTTGTGCACAGCAGCTGAACATCACTCGCCATCGAATTTGATCCATCAGTCAGAAGCTCTTTGTCCATCAGGAATCACCCCACCGCGTGGCGGGTGAGCAGCACTGCCATGCTTCACAGCCTCTGGAATCAACTACCACATACTTCGAAGGGCTGTTGTGAGTAGAGGCGCATATGCGTTTATGAAAGATTGACGAAGTGTGTGGAGACCATGGGCTGGTCCTTTCCCTGGACTATGTTTCGGACCCAGAAGTTTCCATCGTGTGAGGGGCCCTCTCTGCTGCACTGTGCTCACAGCATGCACAAGCACTTGGGACCAGCACCAGGCAGCCTCCCAGGAAGACGGGCTTCATGATGCCTCTCCGCCCATCCCCACAGCCCTGGTTCCTGACATTTACTGGATGCCCTGCACCCATTTGTTGACTAAATGGCTGAACAGAGTATGCCTACTGTAGAGAGCGCAAGTGGTAAGAAGGAAGGGTGCTATGAGTTAAGGGAAGAAGAATAAAACGAAAGAAAGCAAAGCATTTCTCCCCAGGATTCACGCCAGGTAGTGCTGCCCAGTGACCGCCTCTCTGATTAGCCTCTCCCTGGGAATTCTCTGACAAAGTCACATCAGATGGGAGAAAGGTGCCTAGATTAGAAACGGCCACTATTTCAAAGGAAAGATATTAGGAAGCAATATACGAGATAATACAAGGGAAACGCTTCATTATTTCCTTCTGATAGTGTCCAATGAAGTAACAATGAGGTACACAAGAGGAAAATATTTGAGTTAAAATGACACTATTGAAAGATGTTTTATAACATGAGAAGAAAGCTGGAAAAGTAACCATCTCATCCAAGAAATGTTCTTTATTTTATCCAGTTTGCCCACAGCTTAAAACAAAAACAGTATTATAATTTACAAGTAATGGACCCTTAATTTCCATGAAGAAACTAAATTACCTAACTCATAGAAGTTTTGTGAGAATTAAATTAAATGGGATGTCACCAACATGATCCCACCATCTAAGAAACTCTCTGAAATGGTTAGTCATTACCATAGCTGTAGATATAATGTTATTTCCAAAAGCAACTAGGGATTTAACAGGAAGCATGTATTTAAAATTAATACATGTCAGTAACATGATCATCATGTCTAAATTTCATAAAAATATTGTTACTGAATCTACTCCAACATGCAGTTTCTTTAAGGTTAATACTTAATATCTTTTTTCCCAACCAGCTTTTATTATCTGCCTTAATTTTTTCCTTTACATTTCTGTACATAATCAAACCCTACTAGGATTTTGTTAATTAAGTTTGCGTGCAAGCACCCCTTCCTTCAAATCTTCCAATACTAGCCGCCACCAGACTCTAAACAAACACTTTCCAAGTATTTGATTTTTAATATAAAAGTGCTGTTTTAGTCAGAAAAAATCTATCTTCAGTGTGTCTGGTGGAAACCTTTGCAGAACCACTTACTAGTTGGAAGCACAGAGCACCATTAACAAGTCCATTTACCTGAAAAGGCTTAGGGACGTGAGCCGGCTGCAGTGGGTGACCTCTGGGCTCCAACCCGTTTGTACGGCTATATATATGCTTTTTTCCCTCGAATCATCATGACTGTGTAGGAGATGAGTGAGCCTTCAAACTATGTGAAAATAAGTCTGAAAAGTTCTAATGACATTCACTTGAGCAATCTGTAGGCATAAAGGAATTCAAGACACAAAAAAATCGTTGTTCTAGTGTAGAGTTACTCAAATGTTTTGCTGTGAAGACAGAATGTCTTTCTTTCCAGACGTGTTTACTAACCTCTGTAATGAATCATTTCAATTCTCTCAGTAAGGTTACAAATAATAATGTAATATATTTTCTTTCAAGATTTTAGACTTCATTTAAGTTCTTTTACAAAGTAATAGTCCTATTTCCTTTAAAAACTGTCATGAGAAAAAATACAACAAAAGTAATCTTCATTAAACGGGTTTTTTTTTCCTTTTCAGGGAAAAAAGATAATCATTGCATAAACAATGTTTCCTATGAACATGTACCTGAGATTATGACCTCAGGAAAGAGCTGTGGACTTTTCCCATTTACTATGTTAGAAATAATCCACACCGGGGAGTCTGCCCAGCTCAGCGTGCATCGTGTACAAGGCACATTTGAGGCCCTGCGTTCAAAACAGCACCAAAAGCAAACAGGCAAGCAGTTGTTCTGCTTGGCCCTGCCTCTCAGTGGCAGGGCAGCCTGGGCCACAGGGCTGTGGGCTGTGGGGCTGCGCGCGGGGTCCCTGCGCTGGGCGGTCGGGCCGGCAGAGCTCAGCGGCCACCTGAGGGTGAGCACGCAGGTCCCTGACTGCTCTTCCCGGCTGGGCGGGCGTTATGTTCTGTTCTGCTTTTGTGAACTGTCTGTGCACACTGCTGGCGCCCTTTCTGCCGGGAAGAGGTTTCTCTGCTGGCCTCTGAGCCTGCCTGCCAGGTTCTCTCCTGCTGATTCCCTGCTCTCCTCCTCCCTACCAGTGGAGGTCTAGACAGCCCTGAGTCTGGCCCCTCGGCTCTGTCCCCGCGCTCCTGAGCGCCTCTGCCTGGGAAGCTGGGTCCAGGTCCAGGTTTATGCCAGCCTCTGCCCTGCGGGTCCCTCCACCCTCCTGGGACAGCCAGGGACCCACAGAGGCTCATCAGGTGTGGGTGTGAAGCCAGGCCCATGGTTCTGTGCCCGGGGCAGCCCGCTTCTCACAGGCCGCCCGGCCGGTCTGTACTGAGCGCGTGTTTATAAACCACCTCAGGCTGCACTGGACCCCAGAGGCCGGAGCTAAGGACACTCCGCATAGCATTGTGCTCCAATGGAATAGCCCCAAGCCCCTGACATTTCAGAGACACAAAACAGCTCATCTCCCTGTAATTTCTAGGAATGTTCTACCGCCACCTTTATTCTTCAACATACCAGCTTCTAATTATTGTATTATTTTGTCTCAACTATGTCCAATACCTGAAAAAAATACAGTAATATAGTTAAGTTATAATAAAAACTTAAAGCTGTGTATGTTGCTGTATAGATTAAGGTTATGTTCCACAGCCTCCCTGACTAAGAGGTTGGGCCCTATAACAAAACTGTAATGCATGATAAGGAAGTAGAAGTTTCCTTGTAATGACGTGGCCTGCCGGTCCTCACCAGGTCTCACTTCCGGCTATCTGGAGCTTAGAAGCGGTGGCTGGATCCTGAACAACTACATCAGCAGCCCATGACAGGAGCTTCACTCTAGAGACGGCAGAATGCATGAAATGATAGAAAGAATCTCAAAACAGTATCTGGACTTTTTTTTGGTTTTTGTGGGGGTTTTTTGAGACAGGGTCTTGCTTTGTAGCTCGGGCTGCCCTTGAGCTCACTTTATATAAGCCCAGTCTGGCCTCGAACTCACAACAATTTTCCTGCCTCAGCCTCCCAAGTGCTGAGATTACAGGCATGAGCCACCACACCTGGCTCTGAATTTTTATTTTTAATGTGAGAGTCTTGGGTTTTCTGTCTTGTACACAGATAGACCTAGTCTTGAGTAAATTAACATTTACTCAATTTCTAGCTTTTCCCCAGCATGCAGCCGTGTTCCTAGCCTGCCCAGCTTCCTCACGGCCTTACTCCTTGCACTGCACGGAATTTTCCTGTTCTACCTTCTACCTTTACTACCCTAGGTCTGCCCAGCCTAGAATGTCTGCACCTGCATGAAGCCATGTCTGGTTTTTGAGTT
The DNA here is from genome assembly GCA_004027595.1 of Dinomys branickii. Lineage (NCBI taxonomy): Eukaryota > Metazoa > Chordata > Mammalia > Rodentia > Dinomyidae > Dinomys > Dinomys branickii. Next base: position 117,278 of record PVLD010001164.1, read on the forward strand.
GCTTGACTAACTGGTGGTGATTCTCCTACCATAGGCTCCCGAATTCTGGGGTTGCAGGCATGGGCTACCACACCCAGCCCCTCTCCCCTTGAGAACACATGGAAGCATTTCTCCTCTGTGGCACCTCATTAGTCCTCGTCTCCCGAATTATTTACAAGATCATTAATAAGCAGGTGTCACGAGGCGGACTCTGCAGAAACAACGCCCCCAGAGAGCTCAGTTTCCAGACACTTCTGAGGAGCCCACCCAGGTGACATGGAGGCGGGAGGAGAAGCAGGACAGAGCAGTGAGAGAAGCCAAAATAGAAGACAGACTGCACAGAGCCCGTGCACGAGCAGGGAGCCCAGGCTTCCCTGATGAGTCACGCGGACGGCTCCACGTCCGGAAACTGCCGCGAGAGGGTCCAGTCCGGCCCGAGCGGTCGGCTCTCCCCCGCTGTGGCCCTCCGGCAGCCGCAGTGAGTCATCCCTCTGCACGTGAGGCAGACATGCAAGGAGGTGAGAACTGGAGGCCAGCAACGCCCGCAGCTCAGTGGGCAGGGCCTTTCCCCAAAGGGGTCTGTACACACTTCTGGGTCCACCAGTCTGGGTGTGCATTTGACGCATCTCTTCACAAAATAACAATTTTAATATTAACCCCGCAGTAGATGCTTTAAAAATATATATGGTGCCCTTCATTAATCTACACTAGAGAGATGTCATCTGTGTGAAGTTTGGAAAATGGGTTCCTTGTGTCCCAAGAAAGCCATTGAAATGTTTCTTTACAAGAAGAAAAAAAAAAGTATTTCCTAAATATTTCTCTTCTGCTTCCTGGAATCAGCAGTCACTTCGCAGGAGGCGGCAGTGCTGTTGTGCGGAGCGGGGCCTCCCCCTCACTCCGTGTGACCGGCCCAGGCGCTGCTGGACCTGTGGCGAGGGACAGAGCTGCCCGCCGGCCTTGCTGCCTGTGGACGGCACGTCCCGTCCAGGAAGAGCTTCCGCCAAAGACACGCATTCAGTGTGAGTTCAGGACAGAGAATCTGGCACAAAACAACTTGGATGGGGCTTCCGTTGTGTGGCTTCCCTCCTGTGCTCCTCCGCGCTAGCTGGTGAGGGGGTCTGTGCAAACGACGAAAATGTCAAGCCTCCCCTTTGTCGAGGAATATAGAACCATGTGAGAAGGCCGTCCACGCGCCTGTGGACTGCACCCTGACCCCCACTGCAGTCCCTCAGTCTACCCACCCCCCGCCCAGTTCTGCTTACTGCAGGAGCTGGAATAGGAGTGCAGAGGGAAGGGGCATCCAGAACTGCAGGGCTGTGAGAGCACGCGGCACAAAGCACAACCATCATCACCGTCGCCATCATCTTCCTCAGCATCCAGGCGACAGAATGAATGAAGACCTGAGCTGACTCTCCGAGGAGACCCACCCTGCCTGGCTCCCCGCCCTGCACTGGGGTGCAGCCCACACACGTATTTCAGCCTGAGAATCAGCAAGGCTGAGCAATCCTGAGGTGAGTTTCTCCACGCAGCCACCTGCTGCACAACCTCCTACAGCTCTGTCTCCACGCTACCCAGAATATATCTTTATGGTAATTGGGCCACGTTAAGAATCACTGCCATCTGTTCTCTGATACAAAGATAGCGGCTTTCTCCTGGCTGGCTGGCTGGCTGGCTGGCTGGTGGGGTGGGGGTGGGGATGGACCAGCTCTCACTTCTGGAGAAGTCTCCTCCTCCGAGCTTCCATTTGTAGCTCTCTGCTTTGAGTTTGGAAAGTATTTATGTTTAGATGTTGTTTTCCTCATCTCCTGGAGCCAGAAGGCCTTGTCAGAAAATCAAACTTCAAAAGGGACAAACTGCTCTGATCATGTCAGGGTGGTTTAGTTGCTAAGGAAACCACTTTAAAAGGAGAAACAGATCCTATTTGTGAATCTGTAACTGCGAGAAGAAACAGATGCTAAGTTTTCTGAGTGACTCTACTTTTCTTTAAGACACATTTGAGGTCCCTGGGTAGTGGGAAAGTGGGGAATATATTTCAGGCCAAAAACATAGCAAAATTATTCAGTTAATAAGAAATCTTCCTACTGCATCCCAGAAATTATGTCTTCTTCTGAGCTTTGCAAATATAAATAAAACAACAACAACAAAATCAAGGCACAGGGAAACATATTTTCCCAGGATTCTTGTGGGATCCAGGAAAAAGGTCAAGGCCTCCGACCAATGCTGATGACAGCACCATAGGAAAAATAATTCCTTTAGGGAAGCTCTGCAAACATTTCAAAGGGGTTGTACAAAATGAAATAGAATGCTCATAAAAAGATACGAAATCATTTTGTGCAGAAATGGACAAGAAGTTCTGCATGTCCTCTCAGAGAAATGTCCCCACGCCTGCCGAGCAGGCTGTTTAGAGCTTGACTCTTCATAGTATGCCAAGCTTCAACTCTGTTTCTGAGAACGAATTTTGACACTAGGGTAAAAAAACCAGTCAGGGGTGTTAGATATGTGGGCAACATAAGGGGTAGTTTCTATAAGGATAAGAGAATTCGAAGCCAGTAGTCAGAGTTGGACATGGCAGCACACTGTAACCCTGGCTATGGCGTGGGCTCAGGCAGGAGGACTGCGAGCTTGCAGCCTGCCTGACCAATCCAGCAAGACTGTGTCTCAGAACGCAGTGATACCTAGGTTTACAGATTTAATTTGCTTCACGACTTTGAGGAAGATGGCTACATTCGTGTTCGCGTGAGGGAGACGGCCCTGGTCACATTTGTCACTCCATGTGGAATTTGCCAACAGAAGCAACATTTTACCGAATTCTTTTGCTTGTGCACTGAACAGAAGCATTCCTGAGCTTAAATATGACTGTAGAATCTTAGAAAAGAATTCATGTTGTAGCTCAGGGCTCCCTGGGTTCAGTCTTCAGTACCAGGAAAAAAAAACCCTGTGCCAAAGAAATCATTTGAAACTAGTATTATTTGTTCTGCCATCAGCAGTAGCATCACAGAGTATTCTTACCATCACCAACACGGCGCCTATGACAAGTCGTCTCAGTCACCATTGCCGCTGTGTGACAAAACTAGCTGCTCTTCTTTCAGTATTTACATGTGCGGAAAATGCTTTCTCAGACAATTCGAGGGAGCTGGCAAACTTTCCTCACAAAGGACCAAATAGTACATATTTTGTGAGCCATATTATCTCCAACACAGCTATTCAGCTCTGCCACTGTAAGGCAAAAGCAGCCACAGCAAATGTGCAAGTAAGTGTGCCTGTTCACTGGTCCCACTCCCAGCCCAGTGCACCCCAGGGCCAGGAACAGCAAACGTGTGCTTGCCTGTGCAGTGGTCGTGGGTCCTGCTCATCTCCTAATGTCCATCAGAGCAACCCAAAATTCTTTCTGGATAGGCCAGAAATCATTTTGTAAGCACTAAATAAAAATGACTTCAACTGAAGTTCCACGTGTGTTTTATAAGGCCTCTTGTTTTAGCGGCTAACCAGCTACGTGTCCTTAGACAGGCCAGGCCACAGACTCTCCACGTGTAAAGGACAGCTGCTAGGCCGGGTGGAGGCCCCAGGCAGACATCACAACGCGGAGTGATTCCTGTTCCTTGTATCAAAAGAAAAAATGAAGTAGAAAAGTGAAGAACGCAGTGGAACAGAATCCAATTTAACAGGAAATAGCTGAACAAACACTGTTTTGGAGACTTTCAGACTTACATGAACAAGCACACATTATAATTGTGGCTCACAAATGTGAAAATCACTGGGACGGCTCACCTGTGAGCTCTGCGCAGCTGTAACACTCAGTGAGTGACGCGGCGGGTATAAAGCTCAGCGCACAAGCTCCTGAGTTCGATTCCCAAAGCTAAAAAAAAAAAAAAATGATTTCGTGACTCTGAAACAGCGTCACTGGAACGACGCCTCTCGGAGCACACTGAAGAGATGGAGTCAGCACAGCTGTAATTTCTGTCATCTGCTCAGCATCTCCAAGCCTGGGAATTGTTGACAAACCGTACACAGCCACTCTATTATTATTGTATTAGGAATTCCGTGGTAATTATATTTATAATACTGTAAGACTGCTAGTATATTACTTGCAGTGACTTGTACTTAACTACTGGCATATCCCGTTATACCTACATTGAAATAATTTTGCTTGAAAAAATATTACTAAAAAATAGTTCTGCAAAACCCAGACAGTCGTGGTACTACCTGCCTACCTATAAATAAGCTCAAATACGATGTGCATAGCCTGCCATACATGGTACTATTTTGAAATAATTCATACTTCCACCAAGATACATAAAAAAGGCATCATTTTCCAGTTCTTGTTCCCATTTGAAGAACACAGAATATTCTTTTTCTAGGCCGGTAATTACGCTCTGCATTGAAATCACAGTCCACCAAGATGAAAATCAGCCCAGCCAAAACAGTACAGCCCTTTCGGACCCATCTCTGTCTGGAAGCCCTGGGGAAACTGCCTGGTTTGCGGAAACAGCAACGCCAGCGCATGTGATAAACTGAGTGAAGACGACAGGAGAGATACCTCAAGAGTTTACTTTCTGAAGCTGAAACCCGTTCCATTTTTAATTTTCTCTCTGGAGTACATAAATCCAGATCCTAGTTAAGTCATGTTGTAAAAAGTATCTAGGTGGACAAATTATCAGCCCTTCATTTAGCTGCAATTTCCCTTCTGGAAATTATCCTGGTGAATTGTATTCAGAGAAACATCAAGCTCGCTTTGGTGCCAGTCATGATGAATAGAGAAAGGACCCAGAATGGAAGAATTGAAAGTAGAAATCAGAAAATTAGTTAAACACAAGAAGTGAAAGAAGGAGAATTGTTAAGTACTCTGAGTGTTTACAAGTTCTCAGAAACAGGTGCAAGTACAGCTACAAGAGATCTATTGCCGGAGGCCTGAGGCTTGGAAGGGTCCTGTGGGTTGATCCTAGGGCAGTGGTTGAGCTCAGGGACCTGTCCTCAGACGTGAAGGATCACACCAGAGGTAGTCACATTTCAATGGCAGGAATAGTATCATTTATCTGGAACTCAATTTTTTTCATGACTTCTTGAAAATTTATCCTTCCTCCTATCTCTTGGGCAAGGCTCATCTCCACAGTCTCCAGGTCAGAGTCCTTGAGTGAAGCTGCCCCACTCACCATTTCATGAAATTGCTAAACTGATAATAGTAACCCAGAATCCCTCTGTTGCATGCACAAATATTAAACAGGCAAAGAAGATAGTACCCAATTCACACATCAGAGAAAGGGCTTTAGGGGTCTCAGCTATCTCATTTCTTCCTGAAGAGGGGTAGAGATTTTAGTTTTTCATATTTAATAAGCTCCTTAAAACCAAAAGATTAAATCCACTTCATAATGTTATGAATGGAATGTGTTCTCACAAACAAAGTCCCAGGGTGTAACAATACATGCACAGAAACATACAATTCATGATGGCACATCCTTCATTTGCAACCCCAGGTTTCCTCCACAGAAATGGTTCTAATTTCTACGGACTTTGTCCCCTCAGGTACATTTGGCAATATCTGGGGAAATTTAGGGCTGTCACCAAAAAGGGGAGAGATGTGCTCCTGGCATCTGGTGGGTAGAGAATAGAGATGCACAAAATATGTCCCCAGTAGTCTCTGGCCCAAAATGTCAGTAGTGCCAAGGTTGAGAAACCCTGTTCTACAATATTTCCCTGCAAACCATGAAAAGATGAGTGGACTAATGTTATAATTGTTCTGTACAGTTGCTTTAATCTTTAGCAAAGTGTATAGTGTATTGCTCCCCGACATTAATTAACTTCTAATAAGTGAGATTCAAATTCCTGTTTAGCAAAATTACAGATTTACCCACAAGTACCTGGTTTGAAACTTCAGGATTGCTTGAGAACTTTATAGTCATGCATGCCAAAGATAGATACAGTGTCCTGTCATGGGTGTGGGTGTGACTGTCTCACTGTCACAGGCGTGCACGTGAGCACCTTCTTCATCTCTTTACTAGCTCGCTCTGCTCTCAGCACAGAGCCCCCACCTAATGGGTGCTCCTCACTCTAGGAAGGTGCTTCCCAGCTGGTCACACACTGAGCTCAAGGGTCCAAGTGCCTGTCATGGTGGTAGAAGGGTTAATGTCTAATGGCCAAAGCACATTGCTCTGAATAAAAACGAAGTGTATCAGACTGGGGAATTCAGAATAAAGCTGACGAGCATGCTGCCTGGTCATGGAGGTAGCACTGTCTTCCTGCCAAGGGTTGTATGCATTTTACATCTAGATTAATCTAACAGAGAACTGGTATCTTCAAACTTATGGTGTGTAACTTTTGCATCTAAAACATGGGTATAAAATAGGCACTGCACTTTCACAGTCATCTGAGCATGTTCTGCTTTAAGAGTTGTGGTGGGGGTTTATCACCAATGGAGATGTCAGGCAGATGATTTAAACCTCCCAAGCACCACACTTCCTCTGCTGGCAGAGAGACAAAGATTGAGAAGGGTTGTTTATGTTTCTACATAGGTAATGGTACATGAAAAGAAATAATGCAAAAATTGTTCGTGTTACTATACATAATGGAGTACTACTCTGCCATAAAGAAGGATAAACTTGAATCATTTGTAGCAAAATGGATGCCTTTTGAGGCATCAGTTGATGTCAGTTGAAAGAAATCAGACACAAGTTTAAATCACATCATTTCTCTTATATGAAAAACCCAAATAAATAAACAAAAACCCAAATCAAGAGCAAAACAAAGGAGAGGTAATAGGAAGTAGGGAGAGAGATCTTTCTGGGGAAGGAGAGCAAGAGAGGGAAGGGAGAGGGGAGAGAAAGGGGGTGAAAAAGTAACTGAGATGCGGCACGCATGCACATGAGCTCCCCACAAGGTGCACAAACACTACGTACTGCAAATACCGACTAACGAAAACTGTTGGGTCAATAGGGAGTGAAACTGGGCATGGTGCACACACCTGCAATTCCAGCACCCTGGGAAGCTGAAGCAGGAGGACCGCAAGTTCAAGCACAGCTGGGGGAACTTGGTGAACTGAGGAGACTCTGACTCACAATGAAAAATAAAAAAGCTTTGGGATATTGGTCCATTGTAAGGGCCTGGGTTCGACCCTTAGTACTGTTAAAAAAGGAGGGAGTGTACTGCCAGCAAAGCTAGACAGGGACACTGGTTGTGCTGATGTGCTGGTCATGAGGGTCCTCCTGCTGTGAGCAGCTTCAGTTCAGGAACTAAGAAAATACCCTGGGCCAAGTCTAAGTTCATTCAGAAAATATACTGATTGTCTGATTTTATCATAATACCTCATTTTGAAAATATTCAAAATTGGTAGCAGTTTGAACTACACACTTTAAAAACATGTTCATACATATTCAGTACATATTTTAGTTTAATTAAGAAACTCAGCACTTGGGTTTACTTCAGGCTTGGCCAATCTTTCAGGTGTATTTGGTATTAGGGGACATAGTGTTTGTTCTCTTTTTTGTTTTGTATTATTTTGCTATGGATTTAGTTTGTTCTTGAGAGGGGTTCTGATTCTTGCTTCTGAAAGACTGAAGAAGTCAGAACCACAGAAGCTTTCTGTAGAAGGGACAGTCACAAGTTAGAGGCATGGCATATGAGCTACACAACGGAATAGGACAGTCCTGAAACCTAGGCCCTTTGCCTCACCTGTCCTGCTCTGGACAGAAATCCATGTTCATCTCATTCAGCATTCCACTCAAAGAGAACGTGTGTCTTTGAATGCTGGAAATAAAATCATCCTATGGTCCTGGAACATAAACTAATCAAGTAACACGAAATGTCAGGTGGCCCATAATTTAAGCTTAGTTGAGGTGATTCTCAGCGGTATTTATATCCTGAAAATAGGTCTTTAAGCCTTGCTGAAATGTTACTGTTATGGATGGGCTTTTAATAATCAGGTATGTAACTCGACTACATACATAATCTCTATGTTCACATCTTCTGAGTCCTGTGTCAATTTATTAATTAAACTAAATGATTGGTTTTTTGCCTCACTGTAATTCCTGCCTAGTCACTATGGCAACCAGCCAATATGGCACTGGTGGTCATGTGTTGTGCTCAGCCAGTATAGCACCAAGCCAAAATGGCCCTGGCCAATAGAGGTCAAAGCCAATATGGCGCGGGCCTTTAAAGGTCATATGCTAAGCGCTACCCTTCTGCTGAGTCAAATTACAACTTCCTACTTCCCTTTTTGTAATATCTTGTTTCCCTTTCCCACACTCCCACCCAATCCTGGTCCACCATGTCAGGCAGTCTGCCTCCTAATCCCACCTCCTGCCTGGGCCTATTTAGCCCTGGATCCCACGACACCCCCTGGGAAGTTCCACGTTTCCGTTCTTTCCCCTACTGTGGTCTTCTCCGCACCCATAATAAAGGCATTTTAGATATTTTGCTTTACTTCTCTCTCTGTGCTGGAAAAAAACCTATCACTAAAACTTATAGAGAAAAGTTTCTTTGAAAAGAAATATATTAATCTTGTAACTTCGTTGTGGGAACACATTGTTTTTCTTAAAAGTCTACCATAAATTTATGCCTAAAATGTGTACTACCTCTCCTACTCCCAAATTCCACTAGAAACAGTTTAACTTTGTTGTTATTGGCCTAAAAAAAAGTTTAGTTTGAGGGAAAGTCTTCTAATTTAAAAAATATGTTAAACATTGTCAAGCTTTCATTCATATAAAAGTGAGCACACTTATCAAAAAATGGAAAAATCCTCATTCAATGAGTCAGGGTCCTCTGCTGTGCTCAGGACACAGGAAGTGCTTATGGATTGACTGAAATTCACTCATAAGGCCTGGGTCTGCAGTGTGAGTGTATCGGGTCATTTAAGTTGAAGTGGGGTTGTCAAAGGGCTCATGAGGACAGTGACCTCCAAAGTTTATGGAGTATGCACACATCAATAACATCACTTGAGAATATACTTCTAGTATATGAATGTACATTTTATTTGTTTATTATGAGGCACATTTACTTCTGCATGAATGATAATGTAAAATATGCACCTAAGTGGAAATTTTAAAAGTGAGAATAAAACATGGGTTAACAATTCTCCCCAAGCTTTGATGAGTGACCTGGCACAACCACTGCAATCTGTGTTACTAAAGTTAGTCGAGAACACGGGCTCAGTTTTACAACTTTTTAAGTTCTCCTAAACCTAAGAGAAACTGGAAAACAATGTCTAATGAAGAAGCCAGGCGCCCTAATATCTGAGAGAAAGATGTGCTTCAGGAGACACTCTTTGATGCCCCATAATCAAAAATACAATGGGCAAGAGAGGGCAGGATGCGTGGCACTCTCCTCCACAGACAAGGCCGGGTAATGACAGCCTTGCAGCCCCTCAAGTGCTCTCATTCCTGCCAGCCCTGGTTCCACGCGTGTCTCATCCTCCACAGATCTTCGGTGTCTCAGCCCACCTCCCGCATCAGCCACAGGCTGTGTAAACCCTCAGCAGTGACTTGCATGGCTCGTGGTCCAGCCTGGTGGCTAGGAAGACCAAGGGCCAGGGCCCCCACCCTGGATCCTCACACGGCAAGCAAGCATGAGCAAAGCCCCGACCCCGGGCCGCCGTCCCTCCTGTCCTCAGACGTCCAGTGCCCGTGGCACGTTCATCCATCCATGACCAGGCACCTCCTGACCAAGCTGCCGCCTCTCAGCACAGTTCTAACAGCAGTTAAACTTCAACATGCATTTGGAAGGGGACATTCAGGAGGTAAAGAAGGGTAGAACAACTCCCTTGGACCCTGTCCCTTGGACCTTGTCCCCTGGAGTGACTGCTGAGGTCAGATCTCCAACCTTTCCTTACAGACCCTCAGACATCCGAGTTTTGACATATTCGAGAAGTTTGATACCTCAGAGACCTAGCAGAAGTTTCTTTCTTTTCCTTAGAAAACACAAATTATTTCACCTCAGTTCGAAAACCACCTGCTGAAATTGAATGTGTGAAGCGTGGACATTTCATTAGCATAAGCACATACACATTTTCTCTCAGAACAGAAGCTGAAATGAAATGACACCGTGGCCCTTTCTGGACTGGACATTTTCTCTCAGAACAGAAGCTGAAATGAAATGACACCGTGGCCCTTTCTGGACTGGGCAGGGAGCCGCTCTGCCCAGCAGACTGAGGGAATAACAAACAGGCCCAGCCAGCCAGGCATCCTCCTTCTATGTGTCCAAGCAGACAGGTTTTCTGGCAAAGAGCAAGAAACTCCTGCAGAAAAAAATCAAAAAAAAAGGTATTTTTCTATAAGGATCTGAAAATATATTATAGTTTTAAAATACTTTAGTTCAGAAAATGGCAGCATTGTCCTGCCTGAACCTATGCATATTTTTATGTAGACAAAGTTGACATTCTCACCACAAACGCAGGGGCCAGGGCTTGGGCTCTCTACCTTACTGCCACACATACGTCGGAGGGCAGATAGTCACCAAAAGCCTTGAAAGGTGTCCGCGTTTATCTGAAATGTCTTCACCTCTTTCGTTAGAGTCATTTGCATTTGCCTTTATTTTTCCTTCATGACGTCCTCCCCCACCAAACAACATGTTTTTAAAAAAACTTGCACTTTCTAAAACCACCCACCTAGGTTTAGTCATTTAGATATTAGAACAGACTCATTTCTATTAATAAACAAGCTGTGTGTTTGTTTATGCTACATACATTGAAAGATCTACCTTTCTGCAGCTTGTATATGCGGGGCGGATTCTCTAATCCTCCTCCCCCTTTTCCCTCACAGCTGCAAGTTGCTTTGAGCTTTAGCACCTGAACATGGGCCTCTGGAGACCACTGACTCAGCATTTGCAAGGAGCCAGGCATCAGTCTAGATCCCAGGGACACACAGTGAAGGAAACACACAAAAACCCCAGTCTCACGACGTGTCTGTTCAAGAGGGAGGCGGACAATGAAAAGATTCTATTACATCTTAGAGGCATTGGTGCTGGGAGGGCAAGGGTACATGGAAGACTGGGGAGGCTGTGCCCAACAAAGGAGGCCACAGGGAAGCAGACAGAAACACAAGAGTCCAAGAAGGTCTCCTGGAAGACAACTTTTAAGAAGTGGCTTGACAGCAGTGAGAAAATGAAGTATGCAGGTGTCTAGGGAGGAATCCTCTAGGAAGAGGGAGCAGGGAAAGCCAGGATCCACAGACAGGAAACACTTGGCCTGTGGAGGGGCGGGGGCGGGGTGGCTGACGCACGTACTCCAGGAGCGGGAGAGCGCAGGATGGAAAACTACTGGGATATTTGTAGCAAAGCCGCAACACAATCCCACTCCCCAGTAGCAGCGAGCACATGAAGCACCCAACCTTGGTTCCTGCACACGGAGCCACCGCTGTGAGCCAGGGTGCCGTGGAGAAATGGCTGATTTGAAGAAGCCAAGTAGCCGGTGATGATGAAAACGGCACAAACACATATGCGTAAGCGGAGTAAGAAGAGAAAGCACAAGAACCCGATTTTGGACGGGTGAGCTTGGAGAGATCTTACAGACACCGGGGTGAATGAGATGCTGGCAGAGTGGCTGGACGCGAGTGCAGAGGTCCAGCGTGAGGGCCGAGAGCTCAGTGCGGCTCACCGAGAGACTGACCGCATTCGCAGCCTTGAGATTAAATTACACCCCTTACCAGTGAGTCCGTACAGATGGGGGCAAATGAACCAGTGCGAAACTGGAAAATGTGCGGGGATGAGGGCCAAACACACAGGGGGCATTCAAAGAGAAGAAGCAACGCTTCACTTTTGCTAGGATTTAGCTCCATGAATCTGAGCTGGGAAGGTTCAGGTTGGCCCCGCATGTCTGAGAGAGAATGCAGAGGGTCTGGAATCAGCCTAAAAATTTCTCCTTCATACCTCACAAGTGAGAACAGATGCTATGATTTAGAGGCATCAAAGTAAAGCGAGCCAAAGGTTTAGAAGCTGATCAAACTGCTATGAGGCAAGAATATAAAGCCCTTGAGAGGAAGCTGGAAGTCTGGGGGCGCAGATAAGACAGCAAGCATAAACAGATGTGTGTGTGAGGTCGTTCCAGCGCAGCTCCTCCTGACACAGGACCTTGGCAGGACGGGTCTGCACTGGGCAAGTTGAAGACTTTGCACACAGCACTGCAGCTGGACTCTCAGAATGGCTAGGCCTCGCTCTGCTGGCCCTGCCCTTTCATCTCATTGCTCCCTCTTGTTTACCTGCATCCCAACTATTCAAATAAGAAACCTGCATCTCCAGTATCTCCCACAGAATGCAGACACAACCAGAGAGGATGCTGGTGCCACCACCCTGGGATGGACAGAAAGTTAGAAGCTGGGAGTGTGCAGTGTTTACTGCATGTAAAAGATTTATTAAGTGTTTCCTCATTTAGTCCTAGAACCTCTCAGACATAGATACTATTAACATCCTTACTAATAAGCAGGAGGTGGGGAGTGACTTGGGGTTGAATGCAAGGCCCTTGCACTGAGGGACCTTCCCAGCCCATCGTCACTAAGCAGCATAAGTAATATAAGAGCTAAAACAAATAGCAAATTAAAAGACAGATAATGGGAAACAGGGGGCTAGATCTTTTGCAAATGAGAAGACCGAGATATGGAGGGAAGGGCAGGAAAGGAGGGGGAGGGATGTAAAAGAATCACCATGCCAACTCCCCACTGCGAACATGATCATTACTTACCATAAACATGAACTAATAAAGGAAACTTTAAAAAGGAAGAGAACTTGGAACTCCTCAACCTTGCTCAATGTGTTTCCTCATTTACAAAATGAGAGCCACACAAAAATACAAGGCTGAAAATCCAGCACAACAGATTTACTATAGCAAATCCTCTCTGGCCTCTTCACCAAAGGTCAGCTCCTAATTAGAAGAAGATTCCAGGGCTAGAAATTAAATCCAGAGCCTTCACACTGAAGCTGTGTCCCCAGTATTTGTTTATTTATTTAGAATCTCACTAAATCACTACATTTCCCAAACGTGATCCTCCTGCCTCAGCCTCCCAGAGTTCTGAAATTCCAGGCATGCACTACCACACCCAATTAATATATGGGAATTATGGGGTTTTAAAATGGTTAAAATCACCTCTCCCAAGGTCATGCACCAAGCAAATGAAAGCTTTGATACTCACATTCATGTCTTTCTGACTCTGCTGCACTGTGATTGTACTCTTCAGCATGCATTGTTTCTCAGAGATATTCCCCTCAGAGGTGACCCTGGCCTCGTTCCAGGAGTAGGACAGAGACGTAAGTGGCACTCACCTGGCCACATGCTTCAACTATCCATGTAAGGAATCTCATTTGGAGCCCATGATTTACTAAAGATGAAAAACGTTCCATGGATGCAATACCTAGTTTTTAAGAAAGGGATCTGCAGAATAAATGCGGTGAATTTAAAGTCAGACCTCTCCGTGGCATTGAATCTTATAAGGAGTGTGTGCTTGCTACAATGTCTGGATGCGGGCTGGGGAGATAGCTCAGTGGAATATGTGCCTGCCTGGCAAGCACAAGGTCTTGAGTTCAATCTCTGGTACTGCAAAACAAAGAAAAAATCTGGAAGCATTTCTAAAGTAACTCTTCAAAGTTGCCACTCAAAAAGTCATCTCAAGTCTTCCATGTGTAACTTGTAGGCAGAAAATAAATGAAGCAGAGAAAATGTTACAGAAATTTACAGTGGCTAAATTTTGGGAACTTTTATTTATTATACAGCTATTCCCTTGACTCTGAGATTTTTAAAAAAGGCCTTTACAATAACTAGGATATCCTGGGGCACAGTTAAATCTGAATACCCCAGGGAGGCAAGCTTAAAAGCTGTGAAAACATATTAATCTTCTCTATTTGAAAAATTCAAGAAAAAGGGAAAGAAAGGCCTGAATTTACAAAGCAGAGTGCTTTTCTCTCCTTTTTAACCCAAATAGAGAAAGGTTCCCAGCGCTATTGCACATGCACCCACATCCACCTGCTTGAAGGTCTTGAAAAATAATCAAATCACTCTGGCATGTGTTCATGGTGGATTAGACAAACCCTGCTCTCCCTGTCTTATTTCACTTACACGTAGGTATTGTGACTCTGATTGCAAAGCAATGTTCTGCATAAAAAACGCAAGAACATTCAGCACCTACTTATTATTCCATCATCATAGATTTGACACACCCAACAGTAAATCCAATTTTGTACAATGTTTTTATCTTCTGTTATCAACTGTGGATGATCTTTAGCACTAAGGGACACTACTGCAAACAAACTCAGCAATGCAACTTCCTGAGTCCTAAGCAGTCTCTAAAGAGTGAAAATATTTAGACTGTAGGTTAGGAAAGAGAGAAAAAAGGGTTAGAGGGAGAGAAAGACAGAGAGAAATTCAAGGACAGACAAAGGGAAAGCTGCAGCTCTAGTTTGTAATCATGTATAATGAATACATTAAGAAGTCAGAATTACATTTTGAAACCTATTTCAAGATCAAATCATTTAAATCATGATATATTTTTGTATTCCCATTCTTTCTACTTACAATTTTTAATTTAGTATATAATCTCATTTTTCTTAAAATGGTACAGCTTAAACAAAAATAACTTCAAGTTCATAATGCTCACTCCTACATATAACTGACTTAAATTATTTCTGATGCTTGAAAATTACAGTAAAGCCAACTTTTCCTGGAGCAATTGCAGAGCTGAGCACGCAGGAGTCCATAGCTAATTTAACATCTGTTATCTCTACCTTTACAAACAGGGACATCCAGGGCCATAACTACTGCAATGTGAAACAAGACACATTGATAACTGTTGATGTCAAAGGAAATGCACAGTGACAAGTTCAAGAAACTGAGTTAACAATGTCCCAGAGCTCACAGCACATTCAAGCCCAAGGTACCAGATGTACAACATATCCAGTGCCACATGTCAAACTAACAGTTGCCAAGAAAGCACTGGTTGTGGCTCGGTCAGCGTCAGCCAGCAGAGCTCAGTGAGCAGCACCTGCCTGTGTCAGCCCCTGCTATTGCTGGGCTGAGAGAAGGACAAAGCTCTGCAGCACGGACGCCCTCCGCCCTCCGCCCTCCGCACTTCCCCGCTGCCTTTGGACTGGAAGTACCGCAGCTCTCACTTCAACCCCGTCTGAGCATCTCAGCCTATTTGACCTTAGCAGAATTCTACAGAAAGTCGCCCCAGGAACTAAAGGAAGCTCTATTCAACGTTAATGAAAGAGCTTAGCCTGACGTAGGTGCAAAAGTGTCTTCTTAATAAATATTCACATGAGACACACACATGTGGGTGGGAATGCATAGATACATGCACAACTTAAAGGCAATGGACATGATTTCATGTTGAAAAACGAAGTAAAAAACTGAAATTTACAAGACCTTCTACATGAACTTTAGTGACACTCTCAAGTTAATTAAAGCAATTTTTGGAAGTCATCTATGTGCCAGGAGTTGAGGAAATAAAAATGAAGAAGTACATTTCTATTCTCACTCATAATCTAATAAGAAAAAGATACAAAAACATTGACACTACACAATGAGTTGACTGCATTCCTAGGGAAGTATGGAAAAGCCTATGTAAGCGTATATGTGAAGAGAAGATATTTGTTATACATAAAATATAAGGATTTACAAGTCAAAAATATACTATATACTACACATTACAAAAAACAAAATTTATATATATATAAACATATATATGGAGAGCTGGAATAGGTATATTGCTGATGTCTGTGGGTTTTTTTTGGTTTTTTTTTTTTTTTTGGCGGTACTGAGGATCAAACTCAGGACCCTGCGCTTGCTAGGCAGGCGCTTATTCCACTGAGCTATATCCCCAGCCCTGTCTGTGGTTTATTGAGAGGAACAGTTAAGGCTTAAAATTTTCTTTATTCTTGACCAATTTTGCATGCTTGAATTTGGTAATCAGAATGGCTGGTCTGAAAACAATATGCAGCATAAGAACCATTATTGGACTCATACCATCTTGTATGGTGAAGCTCTGCATCACTTCCAATGTTTTTTTTTTAATTTTTTAATTTTTTTAGTAGTTACCGTTTGATCAAGCTTATGTTCTTATGTCTAGTGTACTGAGCAAATTCGTTGAAGATAACAGTATGTAATGTAGCAACCATTGTTAATTTCTGTCATTTTGTTTTGAGGTCATGCATCCTTTTTGTTGTTTCTGTGTTGTTCTGATTTTGTCTTCGTTGTTCTTTTGCCAGTTTCTTAATTTTTAAAATAAAAGAAGAAACATAAATACTGTACATTTCATATTTTAAAACAATAAAAAAGAAAACCATAATAAAGAAGAAAATCACACTTTCAAAATGAAAGATACTCAATTTTACTAGAAATCAGATAAATACAAGTTAAAAACATATGGAAATGTTATCTCCTACTAAACTGGCAATGCCAAATGCTAGCAAGAACATGGAGCAACAGGTAACATCGCAGAGAGCTGAAGGAAGGGGAGAGTGGAAGACGCACTCGGTTAGCGCCATAGCACAGGAAGTGATAGCGCCCCGTGACCCAGCATCTCCATCCTGGGCACACACTGAGAAATAATGGTCACGAGTACTGATGCTTTGCTTTAGAGGAAAAGAAGAAAATAATCTGAATACACACCAACAGAGGAATGGATAAATATAGGTAGACATCCATCTAGGGAAAGAACAATGCAATGAATTATCTACAACTATATATATCAACATACCTACATCTCAGAAACATAATATTGCAAAGAATAACTACTATAGGGATATTTCATATGTGTTGTGTGTAAAAAATGCAAAAGCCACCATATTGAATTTTATGGGTGCTTACATATAGAGTATTAAAGTAAAATGCTCACAAGAATCCTAAATACTAAATCTGGCATAGTGAACTCTGGACAAAGTTGAGGAGAAGAGATAGCAACAGGTACCCAAGACGTTTCAATTAGTATTGCACGTTTATCATTTCTCCAGGCCACGTGTCTGAAATAGCTTCAAATACTAATAAAAAAGCTCAAAAATGCAACCAGAACACAGATAAAAGACAATTAGTTCTGCTTACAGATGAATAACAGTGAAGCTAAAATAAGTAAAATTGACTATGAGTCCTCATAGGTATTAAAAGTCTCCTGGAGACAAATCAATCATAGAATTTCCTAATAAACATAAAGATATGAGCCCAAACACTGACCTTTAGGGTCTACTGTTCTTGGACTCACTTATTTGCTTATGACTGTTGGTCCAAACTGAGCACAGCTGCTAACGTCAAATACTCTATGTAACTCACTCAGGCAAATTCCCCACAATCCATGTAGACCCAGAGGGTCTCACCTGTGAAGGTAGCACAATCTTGAAGATCTTGCTGCTTCTCAGAATTAAACTTCTTGGCAGCAACTCACTTTCAAAGCTAAATCTTTTCTGTGGCACTAGGCAGCGCTTGATCACAACACTGGAGTGGCAATTCAGAAATTCAGTCAGTCCGCTGACTCCTCAGGGGGGAGTTTCTCCATGTGGTTTGCAAATATTTATTGGGCACCTACTGTGTTCTAGTCACCAAGGTGAGTAAATGGAGAGGGACAAAATAAACACAGCCTCCTCCTGCAGGGGACAGTGAGTCACAGCACATTATCTTAGATAAAATAGTTTAGTGAAGGCCTCAGCAGTGCCGTGGGAAGCTGCCCAGGACATTACAAGAGCTCAGACTTTACCCAAGAATGTCTTCCTGAGATAAGGGACACCCAGGGCTAGATAAACTCCAAGACCTTGCCTGGGTAGTTTCATCCCTTTCCCTGGCCCTAAGTAAATATTGTAACCCTAAAGGAATGTATAATTTGTAAAATAAGTTGAAAACAAACAGAGCATAATGGGAGGAACACCTACCATGGTTAGACATGCAACTGGGAGCTGACCCGGGGTCCCACAGGATGAGAGAACAACCATATGGCCACCTGGGTCAGCAAATGTAACATCCCAATTTGTAACCATGGAAACCCAAAACCTATTTAAGAGCTGAATCAGAACTAACAGGGTCCAACACTGCCTGACTTGTTAGTTGGGGATGTTCGGTGGCTAGCCTAAAATCGATAAACTCTGTCTATGACTTAAAATAGAGTCCTTTGGTCTCCTGTGAAAATAAGCCCAGTTTTTGCTGTTACACTCTGGCTGGAAGCTCCCAGGAGACCAGTGAATAAACCAGGACAGCCAGGAATCCTGACTCAGTACCAAAGGTCCCTGTGGAAATGAGCTGGGAGAGGCTGGCATGAAAAATAAAATAAAACAAATATTAAAAGGCCCCTAGGGATGGGGTTATAGCTCAGTGGAATAAGCGCTTGCCTAGCAAGCACAGGGTCCTGAGTTCAACCCCCAGTACCACCAAAAAAAAAAAAAAAAGGCCCCTGGTTTAAGTACTGAAGGACACTTTAGGCAGAATTACAAAGTCGTGAATCTTAGTGCAGAAATAGAGCTCAACAGAAAAAGTTTTCTGAGGTGAGAGCAAGTAAGGTGGGGAAATAGGAAAATGAAAGAAAGAGAATTAGGATTTTTCACCACAGGAGTGACTAGCAATGAAGGAAGTATGGTCCAAGAATTGGTCTGGCTCAAGCTTAAAAAAAAACACATAATTATATCTTCTGTCATGCAGGTATAAGAAGATAACCACTGACAATTCCCGAAGTGCAAAATAAAATGATTATGAAACTAAGAATGTGTACATTCAAAGAGCTTGTTTAATTATTGAAGTATGGTCAGTCACGACATTAGCTTCTCTAGTGGGGGAAAGAGGCTCATGTGTTTCTGGGATTTTCCTAGCAATGTGTAGGTTTTAGAAAATCTGAAGCCAGATGCGGCAGCTCACTTCTGTGATCTCAGCGCTCTGGGAGGTAAGGCAGGATGATAGAAAGTTCAAGCACAGTAAAATTTGGCAGCTTAGTAGGACCCTGTCTTAAAATAAAAAAAAAAAGAGTGGGGATGTAGCTCAACACAAAGACCCTAGATATAATCTTTAATGCATAACACAGAAGGGCAGAAGGGAGAGGAGGGAGGAAGGAAGGGAAGGAGGAACAGAGGGAGGGAGAAGGAAGGAGAAAAAGAAAGGGAAGCAGAAAAGAAGAGGAGAGGAAAAGAGAAGGGAGAGGAGGGGAGAAGAAGGGAAAGGAAGGACGGAAGAAACAAAGAAAGAAGGAAAGTCTAAGGCCCCCTACCAAAGTCCAGGGCAAGGGAGGAGGGGGAACAAAGAGTCTCCAAACGTGAGCAATAAAAGGATGCAAATTTTCAGGCTTTCACTCTAGAGGTAGTAAGGGAGACAACAGCAGTCAGGGTAAAGGCATGCCAGGGCTCTAGAACGAGTAGATGAGATCTCAAAGGAGGATATTAAACTTGAGATTACAATATACTAGGTTTGTGTTAGCGTCCCACTGCTGTTTCTGAGAAAAACAATTTTATGGAGGAAAGAGTTCTCCTAGCTCACAGTTCAAAGGATTCTGCCACGGTCACCTGGTTCTATTGCTCTTAGGCCTGGGGCCTTTACAGCGGCAGGATGTGGCTGGACCTCAAGGCAGCCAGAGGAGAGAGAGGAAGTGGGGGGAGAGAGACAGAGACAGAGACAGAGACGGAGGCTGCACTGCGTGGCCTTTCCGGGTTTGGCTGACATCGCAGACACGAGAGGGGGTCTCCCACCTTAGTTTGCTGCCCCACATAATAATCATCTCTAGAAACACCCTCACAAACACACAACCACTGCCTGGACGGTTCTCAGTCCAGTCGGTATTAACCATCACACAGCTATCCAGAGCCCAAGAGAGAAAGCCCAGCTTCCTGCTGGCGCCACCAGAGAAACGTCAGACAACAGGTTGTGGCGTACTCAGTACTCAGTCACTTCTGGCCTGTATCATGCCGCAGTCCGCCTTTCCTAACTGCCTCATCTCCAGCAACACTCAACTCCAGGGGCAAGCTTGCAGAGGCACAGTCAGAGGACAGTTTCTGCAGTGAAATCAATGACGAAGACAAGGCAGTGGGATGATTGGACAGCTGAGGATTCCTTAAAGGAACGAGGCAGAGAAAGAGGTCACACTAAACCGAGCGCACAATCGCTTTTGCTGATCTTTTAAACTATTCTGACAGCCCTGGACTTTGCACAGAATGGGAGAAGAGGAATGAAGTTGTTTATTGGGAAATGAATGGTAAAGGTAACATCTCACAGATGAAAGGCTTTAGAATATTCAAGATACCAGATGTGCTCTAATAAGATATATGTAATATATACATATATACTGGATCAATAACCCCAAAATCTTTACACTGGCTTTCTCCCAGATACTGGATGTATGGGGTAGTAGTAGTGCTTTTCTTTCTCTCTTTCCAACTTCCACATAACACACTATAAAGCTTATAATCAAACAAACAAAAAAAAATTTGTCACTAAGGTTGAGAATAAACTCAAACAGCATTTTAAACGTTTTTGCCCATCATGAAATAAGAAAACAAACATTCCACAGTAAAAGTATCATTCCTGTGCTTGCATTAAAGAGATGCTTTACCTGCTTAACCAGCTAGCAGCACGGCAGAGCACTCAGCCCTCAAACTGGATTCCTCAGTGAGGATTGTCTACTAAAAGCATTTGCAACTTTATACGTTAGTAATATCCTGTATAAAATCTTACTTACTGATGCATGCTTCAGTACATTAGGATGCCTTGTGCAGGGCAACCCTCCCCATCATGAACAAGCAGGTCCATGCCAGACAAACTTTGCCCCCCATGTGAGCAAGTAGGACTGCACAGGACAGCAGCCCCCAGTGCAAGAAACCAGGCTCACACAGGACACAGAGCAGCTGATTCCCCACCAACACAGAGGCAAGACCACCCACCAACTCCATGCTGGCTCCACACCTTGCTTCCCCTTTGCACATGGAAGAAGAGGTGAGGATTGGCCAGCCAACTGACCCTGGATGAGTACCAGGCCCAGGCAGAGAAAGGAGCAATCAGACATGTACCATCCACCCTAGTCTAGGGCAGAGGGGTTTCTGTAGGGGGGGTCACCTCAGAAACACACAAGCCCTAAGCTAGGGGAAGAAAAATTATGATTGACTGGATCCCAAGACTACACACAGATCTTGGAAGAAAACCACAGGAATTTTTTCTGTGACTCAATAATTCTCTGATTTTCTTTTATTCTTGTTATCTTTCCTTCATTATCTTTTGTAGGTTTGGAGTGTTCCTCCATAAGTTTGCCTATTTTAGTTTCTTTTTTCTTCCTATCTCTTTTCCCCTTTTAACTTTTTTGCTTCCTTTTTAATCTTTCTTCTATTCCCTGTATTTTTTATTTCCTGTATTTTGTCTGTTTATTTTTATTTTTTTCTTATATGGTCTTCCCTGCAACTGTTCTGTAATATAATGAATTTTTTGTTATTACTCAATAAGATTCTCTATCTCATTTTTCTCTCCCACATCTCACATTTCATTGATTAGTTCCCCAAACTTCTCATTCTACACTTTTCCAGCTCTTCTACTACTGCTAACATAACTGATAAGCTTTATGTGTACCTACATAGTTAGCTAACTTTACACTACTGCTGTTGGATATTGTTAGTAGAAGCTCCATTTAGTAGATATTTACTATAGGTCAATAGTATGTAAATATTTGCTTTGTCTTAGTGTTCATGCTGAAGAACTATTTTCAGTAGTTAAGATGGTACATTACTGTTATCTTAGGGTTTGTCAATATTCAGTTTGTATCTGATGCTATAATTAAGGCTGATTGTTTTACTATAGTCAAGATGATACAGCTGCTGCTATTGTATTCTTGGAATGCCAATGTCTGGATTGACCTGGCGTTATTAACAAAGTGTGGCCCATTCCTGGGGAACCAGGTACTGCACCAAATACCCTGGAACCTCCCACCACAATTAAACGGAGATGGTTTGATCCTAAAATAGAGAAAAATGTCAAAAGTAGCCAGACCCAGACAATAGCCAGACCCAGACAACACTACTTGAAAGTAGACACCAACTAAACAGATCTTCACACTAGAAACAAAGCTTTCCACTTCAATGAACCCACATGCCTCAACATGAAAACAAATGAAAAACAGAAACATAAGAAGACAATCCGGCAAAACACTTCCAAAGCTTCCATCTCTCACAAAGTTGCCACATGGGACATCAAAAGAGGAGAACAGAAAAGCCACACACCTGAATTCAAATGATATCAAAGGAAATAACAAAACAGTTATCTCCATAATGCGTTTGGCAAGCTCACAGAAGACAGTAATAACCTATTGGGCCCAATAAACAAAACAATGAAAAAGGACTTATAGAACGAACACAAAGTTAGAACGAGTATTTAAGTAGAAGGTAAAGATAGAGTCAGCCATAGGAAAATGAGGCAATGAGAGGGCTAGTCTATCGGTGACAACCTTCTATGTGAATGGCCTTGATATGCAATCAAAAGCCACAGGCTGCGAAATGCATCCGCAGACAAAATTCAATAGTATGTTGTACACAAGAAACACACTTAATCCAAAAAGAAACTTACAGACTAAAAATCAAAGTTGAGAAACAGCATTCCATGCAATGGGAACCTGAAAAATAAAAGCAGCTGTAGCTATCCTATGTTCAGACAAAGTGCACTTCAAGAGAAAACTGAGCAAAAGAGACAAAGAGGGGCACCACGTATTGGTCAAGGGACAATTCAACAGGAAGAGATAACAATTAACACATGTGCACCAAACAATGGTACATCCCACTTCATAAAACACGTACCACTGGACATAAAGACTATATAAACATAAACACAATTACACTGGAAGACCTCAGTACCCTGCTATCACAAGTGGGAAATCAACTAGACAAAAAATCAACAAAGAAATTGTTACAGCAAAAATCGAAACTTGGGTCGAACTCTGCAGGAGATCAAAGAACTCATTCAGAACAAATGGAGTTTTAATTAATTTTAATTTAGAATCAATTGGACCAGTCATTGCCCCCCATTCCTGATCAGAGAATGTGGTGCTTAACTGCCTTTGTTCTCACCTTATATACATTTTTGGTTTCCATGGTAATAGATTGTAATGTTTAGGCCGGGCCACAGTTGTTTACCTTGCACCATGTGATCAGGTTAGGCTCTGGTCACAATGATATATACTTTAACAACTCAGGCAAGGAGAAGAATTCCAGCACAAAGTCAGGACTTCAAAGTTAACTCTTTACAACCCCTCCAGGATGTTTCTCAAGACACATTTTGAGGCTTGTCTATCTTAAAATGTTGTGCATAAAGTCACCGCCCCTTACAAAATATCAAAACTGAATAAAACCTCAGACAAATAGATGAAATAGGTATCTACAGAGTGTTCTACTCAATAACAAAATACACATCCTCAGCAGAATATGGAACTTTCTCCAAAATAGACTACATAATAACCAATAAAGCAGACTTACATAATTGTAAAAACATTGAAATTCTACTATGCATGTTATCAGATCTTAGGGCAATGAAACAATAGCAAAAGAAAACACATAAATTATCCCAATGTGTCAAAATTGTATAACATCCTCTTAAATATACAACAGGTTACAGAATAAATCAAGTAAGAAATAAGACAGTTCTTAGAACTAAGCAACAGTGCCAGTGCAACACACCAAAACGTACGGGACACAGTGAAAGCAGTCCTAAAAGGGGTGTTTATAGCTTGAATACTCACATTACAAAAACAGGGCAGGCCCAAATAAGTAGCCCAAAACTCCACCTCAATCTTAGAAAAACAAGAACAGTTCAAACTGAAAGTTAGTACAAGAAAGGAAATTACAATGATCAAAGCAAAAAAATCAATGAAATTTAGACCAAAAAATTTCAATGAACCAAAGAGGCTCTTCAAAACAATAAGCAAAAAGCACAAAACCTGAGCCAGTCAAACCAAGAAAGAAGAAAAAAGACTCAGAATAATGCTGGGAGAAATGAAAAAGGTGGGGACAAAAACACATGAAATGAAAACGGTGAAATCACTGTGGACACAGTAAAAATTAAAACTGTTCTCAACAACTACTCCATAAACATGTAGGCTGATAAACTGGAAAACACAGAAGACAGAGAGAGATTCCTCGGCACATGTGAGTCACCAAAGCTGAACCAGGGAGGTGTGAAAACCCTGGAAAATGCGATAATAGCCAATGAAACTGAAGCAGAAAAAAAATCTACAAACTAAGAGAAGCCCACTTCAGGATGGATTCAGTGGTGAACTCTACAAAAACATCAGGAAAGATCTAACACCAATACTCAAGTTCTTCAATGATATTGAAAGGGGAGAAGTACTCCCAAAGTTATTTGGGAGTGCAAGCTAGTATTACAGTTTTTCCAAAACCCACAGTAGGATCCAACAAAAAAGTCAACTACAGACCAGTCTCTTTAACGGACATAGATGCAAAAATATTCAATAAGATACTGGAAAATAGAATGAATGAATCATCAAAAAGTTCATACATTATGACCAAGTATGGTGCATCCTAGGGATGCCAGGATGGTTCAACCAATACAAATCAATAAATATAATATACCATATAAACAGAAGCAAAGGCAAAAATTGCATGATCATCTCAATAGATGCAGAAAGAGCCTTGGATGAAATGCAACATCCTCTCCTGTTGCAAACACTGAAGAAAATCAGTATACAAGGACCTTATCTCAATCTGATAAAAGAAATTTTTGACAAACCTACCGCCAACATCGTATTTAATGGGGAAAAACTGAAAGCTTTAAAATCAGGAATAAGACAAGGATGTCCACTATTGCCACTTCTGATCAAAATAGCACTCAAAACAGTAGCAAGAGCAATTAGACTAGAAAAAGCAATAAAATACATATGTGTAGGAAAGGAAGAAGTCAACTTCTTATTATTTGCAGAGGATACCCAAAAAAAATCCACCAAAAGACCCCTAGAATTCATAACCAAATTCAGTAATGAAGCAAGATACAAAATCAACACACAAAATTCATAGCATTCCTGTACTCTAATAATGAACTCATTGAGAAAGAAATTAAGAAAACAATACCATTCATTATGCAGCAAGAAAAACTGAATACTTAGGAATTAACCTAAGGGAATAAAAGAACTGTATAATAAAAACTGCAAAAGGAAAGTGGAAATCTAAGATTACATCAGAAAACAGAAAATATCCCCATGGATAGGGAGAACCATTATAGTTAAAATGGTTATACTTCCAAAATTGATATACAGATTTAACATAAGCTCAATTAAAATACCAACACCATTCTTCACAGAACTGAAGAAAGCAACCCTAAAATTCGTGTGGAAGCAAAAGCGACCCAGAATAACAAAAGCAATCCTGGGTAACAGAAGCAAAGCAAGAAACATCACAATCTCGGACTTGAAGTTACACCACAAAGCTATATACTGATGAAAACAGCAGGACACTGGCAGAAAAGCAAACATGAGGACAAGTGGCACAGAACAGAGGAGTCAGGCCAGGGCCTGTGGCACATGCCTGTGATCTTATCACTCAGGAGGCTGAGGCAGGAGGTTCATCACAAGTTTGAGGCCAGCCAGGGTTACATAGTGAGCTCAAGGTCAGCCTGAACTATATACTGAGACCCTGTCTCAAAAACAAAAACAAAAACAAAAAATAGAGGATGTAGAAACAAGTCTAAGTACATTGAACTATTTGATTAGTGACAAAGGGGCCAAAAACATACACTAGAGGAAAAATAGCCTCTTAAGTAAATAGTATCGGGAAATTTGGCTATCCACATGCAGAAGATTGAACATAGACCTGTATCTTTCACTATGTACTAACTAAAATCAATATTAATCAAAGAACTAAATATTGAAACAGAAAATACCGAACGGAAGATAAAAATAGGTAAAACTCTTGAGGTCGTAGGTATAGGTAAGGACTTTCTGAACAGAACCAGGTTACACAGGAATCATTACTGAGAATTAACATGTGGGATCACATCAAATTAAAAAGCTTCTGCACAGCAAAAGAAATAACCAGTGTAGTGAAAAGGTACCCTGCAAAATGGAAAGACATTTCCCAGCTCTTCCTCAGACAGAGGGCTAATATCTAGAATATATAAAGAACTCAAATAATTTGATGCCCCCAAAATAAAAGATCCAGTTAAAAGTGGGTGATCAAAATGAATAGACACTTTACAGAAGAAGTACAAATGGCCAATAACTGCATGAAGATGTTTAATATCAGTAACCATTAAAAAATGCAAATTAAAACAAAACTGAAATTCCATGTCATCCCAGAAAGAATGGCCCTCACCAATAAACCAAACAATAACCACTGCTGCCAAGGCTGTGGGGGAAAAGGAACCCTTCTACACTGTTGGTGGAGATGTAAACTAGTATGGCCACTATGGAAATCAGAGTGTAGACTCCTCAGAAAACTGAAACTAGAAATTCCATTTGATGCACCTATTTCCCTTCAGGGAATCTTCTTGACAGAGTTAGAGACATGATATTAGAATGATCCATGCACACCGTTTCTAGCAACGGGATCCATAATAGCTAAATCCTGGAAGTGACCTCTATGTCCATCACTGGGTGAATGGATAAAGAAAGTGTTGTAAAAGAAAAAGATGCCAAAAAGAAAAATGAGCTTGAAACTTGGAAACGGATGTACTTTGAGATCATATTAAGTGAAATAAACCAGACACAAGTTTAAATATTACATGGTTTCTTTTATATGAGAAACTCTAATTACAAGTAAAGAGCAAAATAAAAGAGGTCAGGTAGTAGGGATATTAGATAGAGATAGGGAAGTAGCGATATAAATCTCAACTGGGAAGTGGATCAAGGACTGAAAGGAGGGGTAGGAAGGGGCGGAAAAGGGATGTAAAACGTAATTAGCAAGTGTCGTGTACATGACTGACTCCACCCAAGGAATGTAAACATACACTGCAAACATGTGCTAATAAAATAAATACGCAAAATTAACTTTGAATTTCAGATAAACACCAAAGTTTTTAGTACGATCATGTCCGATCAAATATTTGGAATAAATATTTTAGCATATGTGCGCTCCAAATATTTTGCACTTGTAACTCTGAAAAGGCATTTGAAATTCAAATTTCACAGGGCCGCCTGCATTTTTATTTGCTAAATCTAGCAGTGCCACCTCTGTGGTTTGTGCTAAGGGTCTAACAAGTGCTAGAAAAGCACTTGGACATTTTACCACCTTTATGGTATTTTAGAAATCCCAATGTTTAGGTGAAAAATAGAGGAAAATGAGTTGATTATAAATTCGTTTTCAAACACTGTTGGCCTCATCAGCAACAGTCAGAGGCAGTAAGTACCTCAGAGACAGCCACTCTGATACCACAAGAAGCCCTCTCCCTGTCAAGAAAGGTAAATGGAACCAGGCGAAACATCTCTGCCAAAATGACAGTAGGTAGGCCTTGTGGGCATACACGCTATTCAGGTCATCATTCCATTCTTTCTGTTAAATTGCAGAGTGAAAATGAGAACAGCCTGGACCACAGCAAAGTGGATTTGAGATAGAGAAAACTGTTCACTTTGACCTGCATGTAAGGCTATTTTCTTATCAGTAAAGAAATGCCCCATAATCCTGAATAACAGTTTCAATAATTCAGGTAAAGTCTGGTGAGAAAACATATATTCTGAACTATGTATTATGAAGACAAATCTCTTGATTGAGCTTTATCATCTGCTTTTTAAACGTGTTTGCTTGTAGATTTTATAAATGGTGTGTCGACAGCAGTCTATGTTCTAAGTATCCACAACCACTGATTCCAGGGCACAGCGCTGACTGGCGTGTGCAGACACAGTCTCTCACTGCTATAGAAGGTGTGGTTTGAAAAGCCCCTGCCTTTTTAATTTTTTAAGAAAACTAGTGAGCTTTGTATGTGTTTCAAACAAAATCACACCTTATAATTACCTTGAACATTGAATCTCCTAGCTGCTTTTTGTAGATTCGCCAGTAACAGCCTAAATCAAGGGATCTGTCACCAAGGTCCCCAGAGCCATTTCAGCCCATGACTCCATCTGAGACTGAATTTTATGTGAGCACAGCTGTACTCATTTACCCATATGTTATTGTTTGCTACAAAAACGGGTATGAGCAGTTATTGCCAACAAAGCCTAAAATATTGACTATCTGAATTTATACATGAAGAGCTTACCAACCTGTGGCCTAAATACACATTTACCAATAATCAAGCTTCCAATCACTCCCTGGGGCTGACTTAGATGTGTCTGGTATTAACAAGGATGGTGGCCTTGTGATTCAGGCTTTGTATACCAGAGAGAGAGAGAGGAAGAGAAACCCTATCAGTGTAACAATGCCCAGCAAAGCAATGCAAAGAGTCAGTCTCCTTCAAAATAAGTAAATTCTCAATGATTTTTCACTTCAGTGCTTTGATTCTGGGTATGAGTAGGAATCATGAAATAGTTATACATCTGCCATCAAATCCAATCTGATTGCTTTTTCCTGGTTGAAACTGAAAGGCTATTAAATTCCACCCTTTAGTAAGTACCACCCTCACCCCTAAACATCAGTCTGTTTAACGAACCTAAATCCAGCCCAGAAACAGTGCCAGCTGGTCCCCACGGTCACGTAGAATACTTTCACTTCAGGGACACAGGAAGCTTGTACTCAGGCTTCGATCTTGGTGGTACTCCAAGACACTGTGCAAAATTCACTCCCAGAAGCCTGGAAAAAGCCACCCTGAGCCATCTATTGAGAAGCACTCCATTTTCCACAGGAAGCCCAGCAGAGACTGTTTACAGATACGCCTGTTTTAGTAAGTGTGTGTGTTGTGTTACCTTTCTATTACTCAAATCCCAGTGCCAGTGCTGTAGACACATTTTCCTGCAAAACAAGGTCCAGTTCCCTTTCCAAGTTTCAGGTCCAGCCAGGCGTGGTGGTGCACACCTGTGATCCCAGCACTTGGGAGGCTGAGGCAGGAGGATCATCATGAGTTCAAGACCAACCTGGTCTACAGAGTGAGCTCACTGTCAGCCTGAACTGCATAGCGAGACCCTGTCTCAAAAAGACCAAAAAGAAAAAAAGAACCACTCGGGTCCAGACTCTTCCCCAGTACAGGTGTGGCAGGAGAAAAAGTGAAGGCATCAGCCTGCCTAGCTTAGACAGAGCCCTGAGAACTCAGTCTGGTTTGAACTGGGTTCACACACTCTGCACAGTTTGCACTTTCAGAGCAAGACTTCAAATTCATTGTATGCTACTTAGAGGTGGCTTTGGCAAGTTTACTGGTGTTTGTGCTGGGGTCCTTAGAGGCCCTAACCCGGCCAACCCTGAAAACCTTCACTAATTCCAAGAGCTCTGGTGAAAGAGCACGGGTGGTCACACAGAGGTGAGTACTTCTCTGGAGAGATCAGAGAGGTACCATTCTGATTTTCACAGAGCTATGGCAGGCAAAAGACCAGCGAAACAACTCACCCTAATGCTGAGCAGCAGTCTTCAGCTGGATCCAGTTTAACTTCCTTAAGCCCTTTATACCATTTATCAACCATAAAGAGAAAATGTATGGTTTTGTACTGGTAGGATATACTCACAGCCCCTCTCTCAGTGCGGTGGAATTAGACTTGCACTGTGAGACTTGGGCACGTGTGGTGAGCGACGGGCTGGCCTATCAGGGCGTAGCCTGACAGAGCGGAGGAGTTCTGCAGAAGCAGCAGCTCCAGTGCTGGCCACTTGGTAGTGGGGAAAACTACTTTGGTGGCTCTGGGAACCAGGAGGCCATTTAAAATAAAAGACGTAGTAGACTTTTGTGAGTGAAAGCTGAGGTGACATTTTAGCTTGCATCCTGGATAGACTCATAAGTCACCACTTAGGGAAAAAAGGCATATTCACTTTTGTAAACCTATATTGTCTAGAAGCACGTATGATGGACTTACTAACAATAGCCATGAATATTTATAAAGTGATGTGTTCCAAGCAATGTTGGGAGACATTTTCAACATTCACCAACTCATAATAGCTTCTCTGTTTATAACTACTGCGTACTTAAAAGTTGCTTTGAAGAATTTGATCAAATTGCTGAAAGCTCTGATGTGATTATTAAAAATCATCAAACCAATCACAAATCCACCTGGGCACAGTAAACAAAAGGAAAAACAAACAAGCTAAGTCACCTCGAATAAAAGCATTTACCTGATTATCATTCAGGGATTTAGGACTTTTTCATCAAACGAGTAGAGTAGCTGTTCTCTTACAGATGAAGAAGCTAGAAAATTTGGAATCAGTATGCAAATGTATGCATTTCTGTCTGTTATAATAACTTCTATTTATTGGCTGTTGTATCCAGCATTTCTAGTCCCTCCCAGGCCTGTGGACTCTGTAATATTTTCCCCCATTTGATAGACAAAGAGATTCAATACCTGCCCAAGGGAGCATGGGACATATTTGGACTTCAAATTGAAGACTGATATCCCCACAGTCTGGCTTCATTCTCAGAGGCCACTTCACATCCCCAGTGTGTGAATGCCTCACAGTACACTAAAGTTTCCAGGGTGAGCACTAAAACAAGAAGACAATTTCTTTTTTTGTCTTTTTCAGACAGAGTCTCACTATGCAGTTCAGGCTGGCCTTGAATTCACTATGTAGCCCAGGCTGATGTCAAACTCAAAGCAATCCTCCCGCCTCAGCCTCTCAAGTGCTGGGATTACAGGTGGGCACCGTCATGCCCAGCAAGAAGACACTCTCTTAATCCGTATAAATTATACCAAGCCCTATCTATTCGTAC
This sequence comes from Dinomys branickii, assembly GCA_004027595.1. NCBI lineage: Eukaryota > Metazoa > Chordata > Mammalia > Rodentia > Dinomyidae > Dinomys > Dinomys branickii. Next base: position 147,939 of record PVLD010001164.1, read on the forward strand.
CACTTGAAAACCTCTGCAACCTCAAATATCAAAATTATTAATATTTCAAGAAGACAACTAAACTAAGACAGCTGCACTCAATCAAAAGATACTTATTTTTTAAAGTGAGACAATGAAAACCAGTAGAAAAAAAGTATATGCTGTAGGTTTGATTTCATTTTTCCTCAAGACAGAAAAAGCAACCCTCCGCCCGTTCGCCTCCTGGTGCAGGTCTGAGGGCTGTGACGATCAGCAGCAGAGCTCTCCCATCGCAGTCCGATTCACACATCTGCAAAGTGTAGGCAGGTTCCAAGGGCTAAGCAATGGGACCGCAATAAAACCAATTCTATTCTCCATCTGTGGCGGTGGGAACATACTGAGAGCCATAAAGTAAAAAGATGACAAACTCAGATTTTAAAAACCACTGAAAGACATTTCCCAAGAAAGCAAAAGAAATGGTATGAAAGAAAACTGATCACACACATACAAAATAAATTTAGGTTGGCTCAGCACAAATAAAAAGTATGTGTTCATAAACAGTAGCCCCTTATTGTCAATTTGTGCGAATCTATTATATGTGGTGGAGTTAGGCAATCGAAAGCCTGGAAACAAGTGTATAACATTAAGCATCTTCATTTGGTGTGTCTTTACTAGAAAATTTAAATCTCGTATTTTCATGAAAATCTGCAATTTAAATTATATTTAAAAATTACTGAGATTAACAGTAATTTTAGGTCTTTTGAAATGGAGGTTCTCTGGCCGTATCCCGCATTTGCTAATCAAGATCTCTAGAGGAGACAGGAAGGGTTGTGGGAGCCAAGAGTCAGTGTTTTAATAAGGCTCCAGGAAATCTGAAACTTCCAAAATATGTTCTAGGATCTAAATAAACTCAGTGACCTACTTTATAAGGAATAGTTAAATACAGGCACTTAGACCTAATTAAAGGAAAGTCTGTTGTTTTTCTCAATATATTGTATGAGTATACTAAAATTCCCAATTAAATCCACAGAGCCAACAGAACACATAAAACCAAAGCTAGCATACCAAAATGCTATCTAAGAAGTACCCTAATGGAATATTCTACAGAGGCGTGTGGAAACCTGAAAGCTGATACAAGGGAATGGCAGAAGTACAGCAAATGTCTATCGGTTACTGCAAAGAGGCGTTGCAAGTCTCCCTCACACAGGTTCCTTCCATCCACTTCCAGGACAACCCTAGGGAAGGAAAAGTTTGGAAGTTGGGCAAGGTTGCAGGAGTGGGTTGCAAGAGGGGCTTCCCTATGGCAGGACAAGGGTGCCTGCCACCACTGAACCTCTGGTAGTACAGGAAAACACGGCTAGGTGTGGGGATGGCAAAAACCTGCAGGGTTTTCACGACCACTCGTTCCTACCAGAAGCTGACAGTGGCAACAACAGCTTCTGCACCAGAAGAGGGAAAAAAGACTGCCTGAAAAGCATCTAATTAGATGTCTATCAGATGTCCATCTACTGGGCTGGTCACTACTTAGAGAAGAATGAAATTGAACTTTAGTCAGCAACCACTTAATACGCTTCCAAAAACATCACACCCAAGGAGAACCAAATTACTTCTTATGATGGATTCAGACAAAACTTTATATTTCTACTCTGCTTACTACAACTCAAAGGGTATCACAGCAGCATCTCAGTGTAAATCACACTGCATGTCAAACAACGGAGTCCTGAGAAACTCTAGGACACAGTTACTGATGCGAACAGAAAATGCCAAAGTAGTACATTGCTTCCTTCCAACTGCAGCAGTCCAACGAAGGCCGAACCAGCCTAGCTTGAAGCAGAAAACACAGATGCTTAATTGTGAGACCTGAAATTTAGTGAGAAGACTCCTTTACCCCCAAATTACAAGACATGGTTCATGAAATAAGTCTTTTAACAAACACATTTATATGAATATTGTTACCTACAAAGAAATTACTTTGGGGATTGCAAGTGTAGTTCAGTGGTAGAGCAGTTCCTAGCATGTGTCAGGTGCAGCACTAAATGCAAAAATAAAAATAAAATTAAAATATATGTGTCACCATGGGGAGTTCAGGAGTTTATTCTTCAAAATATTTTTGACACTTCTGTCTTAAAACTAGTTTGTAACTTAAAAAGAAAAACAGGTTCCACTGCCTTAAATTAACACTTAATTTCCTTGTATTTTCTAAACAAGTTAATTCATTATGATTTCTAGTTCTTTCTAAAAATAAAACCAGCTGTTGAAAGGTAATAGTGTATGATGGACTCAAATGAGTAGTACCAGGGTACAAAGGAAACAGGAAAAAATTTTTCCCAGGTAGTTTCAAAAATTAGCAAAATTTTGTAAACACAGAATATCTAGTAAAAGTAACAACTTTGATAGAGATAGCATCGATGCATACATAAATGAGTCATGTTCATTAAAATATATACAATAATTACAGCAAAGCATGTATATCCTCATAAAGACAATACCAGAGAGTGCTTAAAATTTCATTATAAATTTATAATTTTGTGTAAAACATTTCTCTGTTCCTGAAAGTATTTATTTAAATGCAAATATATAGGACAGAAACAATATATCATGCCCTACATTTTATAGCAGTGGCTCTTAACTCTGTCCAAAGTGTCCAACTTAATTACATATAAGGGGTTCATGGACAGTATTCAAGGAGCTTATAATGGGGAAAATGTTACATTCTGTCTTCATCAATCTCCAACTAAAATTCTACATGTCCTCATTTTTTAATGTAATACGTCAACTAGTAAAGAATTTCAAAAGTGACTCAGATACTTATGTTAGTGAGCTTTCTTCCATTATAGTAAATACCTGCGATGACCAATTTATAAAGGGTAGAGGCTTGTTCTGGCCCCACATTCTAGAGGTTTCACCCCTTGGTCAGTTGGACCATTGCTTTGGGGCCTGCAGTGAGGCAGCACATCATGGTGGGGATCAAAGCCTTCACCTCCGGCCTAATAAGCGAACGAGATGAGGAGGAAGAGGAAGAGGCTAGGGCCCCACTGTCCCCTTCCAGGACACATCCTGAATGAATGAAGACCTCCTGACAGGCTTCACCTCTTCAGATGTCTTCCAGTGCCGCAGGTTGATGGGCCTTTGGGGACCACTCCAAATCCAAACTACGGAAAAGTCATATTTTAGGTTACATTAGCAGTGTTGCAGATACAATATAATTTTCTCTTATTATTTTGAAGTTATAATAATTATTAGACTATCCTGGATCTTTCTGTTATTTATTGCAGAAATTAAAAGCATGTATTCCTATATCATTTTTTAAAATATCGGTGTCTATCTTTCAATATAACTGAATGTCTTCATTGAATATATTTTATGTTATGCTTTGAAAAATAATATATGGAGAGAAGTCCCTGCCTCATATAATGAGTTAATTTGGGTTTTTTTTTTCTCTCTTTCTCTAGAAAAACAAAAGATCAGAAGATATCAATACGGTTGTGGAAAGATTTCCTCCAAGTGAGAAGACAAATTTTCCACGTGATGAATTTGACACACCCTGTCTTTTCCAGAAATAATTCAGCAACATGTTTCTATAGGCACAGTACATAGACTGCCAGCTTGGACATCATTAGCTGGACATAGCTAGCAGGTTTCTGTGGGCAGACCTGGGCAGAGAATCTACGCCTACGCAGTCTAGAGAAATCTACGCAATCTTGTTGAGCAATTTACCATTACCTAGGAAATCTATAATGGCAGAGGCTGGGAAAGACAGAAATAAAGCATCTGTGACTATATCAAGCTGTGCTAGACCCAGAAAAGTACTAAGTCACTGAAGAAATTGAAGGAAGAACAACATGATGAGTGACCCAAAAGACTGGCTTGTTGGAGGAGCTGAGGGGCTGAGTAAACGATACAGCAGTCATGCCCAGGTTTCTGGAGTGGTCCCACTGATAACGCTTCACCCTGAACACAGCAAATGATCCTTCGGTGAACTCTACCCTCGAAAGGGAGAGAGAGGGAAAAAACTGGACTAAGTGAAGAACTGCTGCGATGGATTACACTGTAGTCCCTGGGACAAAATACCCAAAACCCACAATTTAAGGTGGAGCGATTTATTTGACTCATAATTTCAGAGGGTTTGGTGCAAAGTCACTTGGCGCCAGGGCAGAAATAGAACGGGAGAAAGGACTGGCAGAGGACGTCCTCTCACCACATGGCTGCCACAAAGCAGAGAGAAAAGGGAAGGCCCAGGGACAAGAATACAGCGTCTAAGTCACGCCCCCAGGAACCCACCTCCTCTGACCAGGCCCCAAGTCCTAACAGCACATTCATCTCTGAGCTCAATGAATCAATGCTGATGATCGAGTAACACCCCACCCCAAAGCCCTGTCTCCGAACACTGCAGCTTCCGGGGAACATTCTAGATATGGCACCAGCATTCCAGCCATGACTTCAAAAGCTCTTGTGCATCTCATTATGCAAAATGCATTTAGTTAATCTCAAAGAGACACCAAAAAGTTAACAGTTTTGGCATTGCTGAAAAGCCAAGAACAAAATCTCCTCTGAGATTCAGGGTAAGCTCTTAGCTGTAAATACCTACAAAAATCATAAAGAACTAAAAAGGAGCTTGGTAAAGTTCAAGAAGCCATTTTAGAAATGATATTTAGAACACGGATTTTTTAAATTTTTATTACTGATGAAAACATAGCATCTGCCATATTTTATGTAATGGTATAAAAAACTATTTCTAATATCAAGCAATTTACATGCTTCTTTCATCTACCCCATAATTCTTAACCACAAATTCCTGAAACTATGTTGTTTCTCAGTGAAAACACAGAAAAATATGCAGTTCAAGCCATTTCATGTTCAGTCACTGAACTGTAAACTTTCTAGAGTAAGAGAATTATAACAGGAACTTCTATTTTGAGTTTGGTTGGTGTTTTATAAAAACATAAACTCTCCCAGCCCTCTGGGAATTTGAAGCAGAAGCATTGCAACTTTGAGCCCAGCCTGGGCAGTCTAGTGACTGAGCAAAGTGTCTCAAAATGAAAAAATAAAAATGGCTGGGTATGTAGTTAAGTGCAAAGGCTCTGAGTTCAACCATATAAATATACATATAAATATATAAAATATATAAATATAAAATATATGAATACATAAATATATAGATATATAAAAGCATATGTTGTTTATTATATATCACAAACATATATAATAAAAATATTTAATAAAGTCACATGTGAAGGATACATATCACACACTTATAAAATGCTGGAGATTATTGCAATCTTTGCAAATGTAATCCAACCTCTCGCTTTGTAGATAAAGAAACCAAAGGTTAATTGATTTGCCAAAGGCAGAGTTACGGTTTATACACTGTGTCAACTTGGGGAGTCTAAAGGTTTGGCTGAGTGACTCAGCAGGAAGCCAAGGTGCTTACTTTGCACACATCCTGAGCCTGTGGAAGAGGAGGGCATGGAGACTGTGTGAGCGCTACACACCCCCTGGGTCGGGGGAGGCTGTTTACAAGGCAAGGGAAGGAAAGAGGCTGCTTGCAGCCATTCCTCCCATTTTGCTGGTTGTTCTTTTGCTGTGCTCTGCCGCCATGAACTGTAGCCCTCTGCCATGTGCCACTCTGCCTCACAACCAGCCAAGTATGGACTGAAACCTCCCCAAACTGTAAGCTCAGTAAACCTTTTCTTCCTTCATTTTGGGTGTTGGGTATTTTGTCTCAGCAATGAGAAAAAAAGTAACCAAGACAGGCTATTACTTGCCTTCCCATCGCTGGGGCAAAACACTCAACACCCACAACTTTAAAGGCAGTGGCTTGCTCTCACAGCTTCGGTGGTTTAAGAGAGAAACACCGTGGTAGAGGGAGTAGGACAGAAGAGCTACTCGGCCCAAGGAAGCAGAGACAGAGGGACGAGCCGGGAACAAAAACACACCCTCCCACATCATGATCCCTAGTGACCCCGCCTTTCCTGACCAGGCCCCACCTCCCAGCAGCATAGCCAGCTCTGGACTCATCAGTGGGGGGCTCCGTGGATGAGCTTCACAAGCACTATCTACTCATCTTCCAAGAGTCCTACCTCTGAATACTTTGGGGACATTTTAGAGGTAAGCCATAACATTCCACATGGGCCCACAGAAGGCTGATGTCCACCTCATTATGGAAAATTAATTTAGCCCATCTTTAAGTCACCAGTCTTAACAGTTTTAGCATTATTCAAAAGTCCAGGTAGAAAGTGTCCTCTGAGACTCAAGGCAAATAAGGCAGTGATCTTCTTGAAAAATCAAAAAGAAAATTAAATACTTCCAACACACAATGGCATATGATAAACATTTAAATTCTCAAGAGAGGAATAGGACAAAGGAAAGAATCAACCAAAGCAAGACAGAAACCCAGCAGGGTAAACACTAAATCCTGTAGCTCCACGTCCAGCATGCTGGGCAGACTGTGGTTAGATGTGAACTTTAAAAGGCTTGGTCAGCACAGCTGCTATCACCTTGCTAGTTGCAGCCCATATGGCCTTTCTCTGGGGCTGGTTTTTCTCAATTTCTGTGCTTTCAGTATCCCAGACATTTCCAACTTCCTAAGGTTTCCACTTTACCTTAGCTTCACTCACATAGTTTCACATGATGCCGCTGAGAATCACATTGCTAGCCCTTTCTTTGAAATCTGGGTGGAAGCCTCAATGACCCCACAACTCTTGCATTCTTAATGCCTGAAACCAGCACCATACAAAAGATGCCAACATCTGCCAATCGCTCAAGCACTAGCCAGCCCCTTGGGCCAAGGCCACAGCAGCCTCTGATGACCAAACACGGGCTGCTCTTGCCGAGGTCACCCTGAGGGAACAGGGCATCCTAGGGCTCTTTTCTCAAAGCAGTTCTTTCTCCAGAACTTACCTTCTTATACTCTTGTGGACCCTCCCTGAGTGATTTTTGAGAGATGGACGAAATGAATTTTCATGAGAGGATATGAACCTTTTGGGGGCCAGAGTCTGAGTGGTTTGTACCCCGAATGTCCCCCAGATGTCTAGGGGTTCAGCTATGAGGCTCTGGAGAAGTGATTGAAGTATTCGCTGTCATACTCACCAGTGAGTAAGGACTGTCCAATTCCTGAGATGCCCTTGAGTCAACTTTCCTATTGTCCCCAGGTACTAATTTTTTCAACAACCATGCTCTCTCCCTTGTTGTCCAAGCTGTAACACTTTCAAGTTTGTGGATTGGCTTTGATGTTTCTGATTCTTACAGTAGATTTGGCTGAAAGCAGCCAACAGTATCTATACCATAGCCTCAACACTGGGCTGTATTGAAATGTCCCATACCATATTATTTGTTCACCTTTAATATCACCCTCACATTTAAGTATTAGGATATAGACAAGTTTAGGTAAATTCTTCAACAAATGAAACATGCATGGCCTCTGGTCCAGTTTCCACCTGAGTCTCCATTCCCTCCTGAAACCTAATGAACCTGACTATTGCTATTCTAGTTCCAATCAGTATTCTGGTCTTCCAAACTCGGACCTGTATCACCCAGCAAACTCAGCTTACAACATTTTAGGGCTTCTCTGGCCCATGTTTCCAAACTTTTCCCAAATCCACCCATGGTTCAAAAGGCTTTTGAACAACATGGTCAGGTATAGTCCCAGAAACCCACAGCTCCGAGCAGGAGAGCTTCATTGGGCTCAAGATTTCAGGGGACTTAGTCTATGACAGGCTCCAAGGCAGGAGCATCACAGCAGAGGGACTTGGCAGAGTACAGACTCGTCATCATGGTGGCAGAGCAGGTGGACAGTATTCAAGAAGGACACTGCTGCAGACTCTAAGATCACACCCTCACAGCCCTCCTAGACACAGCAGAAAGGGTGCTTAACTGACTGCCTGGGTGCAAGCCAGTCACCTGACAGTTATGCTTCACTGCATGTGGACACAATGCAAAATGCTTTCTTTTTTAAAAAATCTTTAGTTAAATACATTTGTTGAGTGAGCCAAAAGGAATCACTTTTGAACTTAACTTCATATTTTGCCAGGCTTTTTTTTCCTGATGACTCTCAAAGAATTATGTTGACAAAACATCACTCTTCCAAAGAGATGTTTGGTATCGTTGGTACTTACATTCTGGTTCAGTGTACTGTGCTTGAAACAAGTATAGCTCATTTGAGTCATTTTTGTGGAAAGACATATTTCTTAAATTTTAGGTTATTTTTATTTTGAAATGAGAAGTACAATCTTCATCGTTAAGCAATTATAAAGGTCTCTCTCTCTCTCCCTATATATATATATATATATATATATATATATATATTGTGTGTGTGTATGAACATAAGTATCTGTTCTGTTTGCTATCTGTCCATCTTAATGAAAAAGATTAACCCATGTATTTGCAAAAAAAGGTATTCTTTGAATAATTTCAAAATTATCTCAAGAAGAAACAAATTTATCTTCTAGTTTTAATAAATAAAATACAAAAAAAGTATACATTAAGTGAAGTTGCAACCCTGGGTTGCAGACACATAGATGCAACAGGCTCTCAGAATACTGGGGAACACTACTGGACAGGAAGTGGCTTACCGGAAGTGTCCCTGCATTTGGGCAATCGGTACATTAGCTGTGGTGAAAAGGCCAGCAAGATCTCTGCAGGGGACGGTGTGAATAGAACATTGTTCTATTTTCTAGAATGCTTCTTCGTCTCCAATCCCCTACTGATGCTTTGCCTACTCTGAGAGTTGATGTTTTTCTTCATAGGTCCTGGCAATGCACTAGAAGGAGGTTACCTGGATCAGACAAAGTTAATCATGGAGAAAGGCAGTGGAGACAGTAAGAAAACAACAGACCCAGGGACAGACCTGTGTCCAAGTCTAGGCTCTGAGGCTCATTAGCTGGTAAAACTGGGCAAGTTACCTAACTTTGAGTCTCATGTTTCAAATAAAAGTATAATCCCCATTTCCTGTAGTTATTATGGGAAACAAGGTTCTAAAACTACATTTACAGTGTTTAAGACTTCATCTGGGAGAAAGTCCTCCTTTAATTATTTCCTTTTACCATGTGCAGTATTAATACCTAACCTCAGCTGAACTAAGGAGAATTTTCCTCTGCATTTTTAAAATTGGGAAATAAGTTGTTAAAGCTCCTCTTCCCTCAAAAGCAAGGGGTTAAAATATAAATTTTAATTGCTATTTCTGGTTTGTTCCTGGCCAGGTGGCCCCTAGTCCTCAACGTGAGGTGAGAAAGTGACACAAAGAGCACAGCGGTGGGTGTTCAGAAATAACCCGGCCGCTGCAACCCTGGCCTCAACTCTCACAAGAGCCTGTGCACTCCTTTCTCGCTGAGATCTGGATTTTCAGTCTTGACTTGGATATGTGTGTCATTAAATAATGTTTTAACCTAAATAATATACAGTTTGCTTCTTCTCATGTACAATCTGCCTTGATTACCACAGTGAAACTATCCTTGCTTCTGTGGCATCTTGGAATTCCTCAGCATCTGCCACTGTGTACATAGGAGAGCTCTTGATTTCCCTGCCTTTGTGCTCTGAGTATTGAGACAGAAGTTACCTCAAGACATGAGCCCTTCAACCTTAGAGACTCTCAATATGCTGACTGCTTGTTTAGAAGAGCAATAAAATTAACCCTGACTTGGAGAAAGTGATCAAATATAATTCTGGAATGTGAATTGGAATAAGCTCTCGATTCCAAGAAGTGAAAGCTATTTCCAAAGAACCTACCACTTTAAGGATTTATAGAAGTTTTAGAAAGTTGACTGTGGACAACACTAAAAGAATTAAATAAAGTTGTATTTCCATACTAGCTGTATTATGTTATTGAACTTGTTGGACATTTAATTAATAGCAACTATCAAACAGTATGTCAAGGTCAACTTTTTATCAATTTCAGTACATTTGATTAATTCAGCTAAAAATGCAAACAATATACTAAATTAATCTTAATGTCATGCTAAAGATCAAATGCCAATTCATGAATTTTTAAATTCATGTTTGACTTTATATTAATCTCCACCTCCCACTGCCCCAGAAGAGACTATCCCTTAATAAATAAATGTCTTCAGTAAATTACAATGTGTTTCCTTTCCACAGAGTGTTAAGAGTTTCGTACGTTTTCCCAAATGTTCTCATGTGTCAATGCCACTGATAAGGACAAAGAAGTTAATGTAATTAGCTTTAAAAATAAGTTTCATGGACTTACAGTAGAACTGAAAATGACATTTTTGTGCCCAGATACAACCCATGTTGGGTATTTTGGTTTCAAATAAATGATCATTTTATCAAAGAAATCTTTCTCCACTAGCTCCTACATTATTTTTGGATGAAATTTCACTTTCTATTGTCACTATATGGGATTTTTATCGTGTCACTGCCCTATTTGACTGGAAAGTCACTGAGGTCGTGGAAGGCACCCAAGCCCAGCCTGCAGGCACTGTCTAACTCCCACTTCCTGCAGTGTCCCAGGCGGGCGGTCAATGTCGGTCCAGATTCCCTAACCTCATTCAGAATTGATCGTGATGCTCACTTGTACATTCTTCCTCACATTCTTTTTCAAATGCCCCAGTGCACCTGCCTAAGACTGCTATGATTGCTTCCTCTGAAAAGAAGTGATGGCTTGGTGAACACTCATCTATGCAAATCCCTCTATCCATGTGGTGGTGCACTCAGATATGTATCTAAGATCTTTTTCAAAGAATAAGAAAACTTTACAGTTGATTTTTTAAGACTAGAGATGGCTTCAATATAATAAAACATGACAACTCTTTATAATTTAATCTAGTAACAAATATATGTCAAGCATTTATGGAACACTGTTAGCACAGATCAATTCATTTTAGCTATACAATTGTATTATTTGGTACAATTAATTAGTCTATTCTTCAGATAAGGAACCAATAAACAACAAAGTTCAAAATTATTGTTCAAGATACTTCCAGAGCTAGGGTTGAGAATGATGTTCTAAAAAACAGTTAATAGCTACTTAATCACTTTAAATACCACCTTCTTTACTCCCTTCTGTTACAAATCATGGATTTTATACTGAAAACTGGGAGAATCCTAAAATTCTGCTTTGAAAGATTAGTTTGTATTGTCTGTGATTGCTCTTATATGTTGGCATGTTATTCTTAAGCCAGGCCATTAAAAGGAAAATTCTAATGCTCGAACAAAAGAAGATTAAAACTCAACAAAACAATCATGAGTCTTAGCAACACTGAATATATGCATTTCAGGACACCCCCCACTAAACACCTGTTTGAAACTTTCAGATTCTCCCAAACCTGAAATCAGAAGTAGCCTTGGTACAGAGTGTGGTTGGCTCTCTCAAGCTTCAAAGTTGTCATTTGCTGAAGCTGAGTCACTCAGATTAGTGTAAATTAACTCTGTTGTCTCCACCTTGGGTGTTCCTAAATCTCCTTTCCTCACATTTTTTTAAAATAAAACTGTAAGCGGAACTTGGCTCACACAGAGGGTGATATGTTCATCTTGTAGTTTGAAAAGTTTGAGAAGCTTTGAAAAAATGTTTAGTCTCAAGATTCTTGTATTACAAAATCTTCCTTAATGTGCTGATAATCTAAATGGTCATAAAATGCTGGGCATTGATGGTGCTGGGAACAAGAGCTGAGAGGGCAAAAATCCAAGCTGTTGTGTCTGAGTCACGAATAGGCAGGGGCTGGTTTGATGAAAACAGCCAAACTTCTAATGCGCCTTTCCCCGGGGTCAAATCCTATGCCCCAGACTACAAAGAGTGAGTGCCTCACCATTAGCCCCCGACCTTGAGGCCTGACTGGAGTCCCACCCGCGCGGCAGACAGATGGTGAGACAGGCACAGCCCACCTCCACTTCTCAGCCTCTTGTTTTTATTATTTACCATTTTAAATCAAAGTGGTCCCCTAAATGTTGAATTATTTCTAAATTAAAGCCAGCAATGTTGAGTTGTTGTAAAATCGGAACATCAGTAAACCTCAGGCAAGGATGTATAATTTTTCAGGAAGTTATATGGTTTCCAAGGGAACATTAATTGGAAGTTCTTGATAAATTTTGTAATGCATAGCCGTAAGTGTCCTTTTAATTCTTTGTACCAATTACATTCAGCAAAGAAATCTGAAGCACACATGGATTCTCTTAGCCAAATATCAGCTGTACACAATAACATCTGGAAGATTTCATTACTATACACTACAGAATATCACACACACATACACACACACACACATACACACACACATATGTACACACATGTACACACAAACACACACACATATGTACAAACATACATACACACACGTACACATACACACACACACACACACCTTGCTGCCCTAATTCTGCCTCCTGCCACCTACCTTAACAAATCATGTCTATTTCTATAAAGTCTGGACTTCTTAGGGTATGTCTTCTTTGAGAAAATTTATTTCCCATAACAATATTTGACCTGCTAAAGCCAAATGATTTAAATTGCTTAATGCCTGTTTGCAGTACATCAACACTTAAATGATAAGCAAGATAATTAGCTATAAGTACGGAGTCAACTGGCTATTGTCAAATGTATCAGTCATAATATCTCTGTCATATACAGAATATTTCTGCATATAGTACAAAATAAGATGGTCTCAAATTGAATCACTTCTCCAATTAATTTTTTAAAGTGTGCATATCCCCAGCATACACACACATCATACAAGGAGTATGAAGAATTAAAAGAGAAATAAGTTAACGAGAGAAACCTGGGAAAACCAAATGACCTGGGAGTTAAGGAAAAACTCATAATTTAACCCATTTAAATTCTAGCCCTGTGGAGTCATTTATTCACCCTGTAAATGTTCACCAGGCCCGTGGTCTGACCTCTGTTCAGAACACATATGGAAACCTGTCTCGCACGTGCTTTTTTCCTTGTCTTCGTTTCCCAGCGACTCTGGGTAACTTCCTTTGTTACACCTTTCACTCAGAGAAGGGAAGGAGTAGAGTAAAAAGTTACATCCGGGCTACTGAGCTCAGAGCGGAGCCCTGCTGCTGGGGGAGGACGCACTGAGTACTTCCTGCTCCTCGCCTTCTCCTCCCCTCCAGCCCCCTCGCTCTCCCGGGGATGGAGACGAAAGAGCCCACTTTCCAGGCAGTGAATCAGACCAAGCTGAGCTTGGAAGAAGTGCTTAGAGTTGGTGGAGATGTTAAGGTCTGGAAGAGTCTTTATGAAACACAGGAGGAGACCTGCCCAGTGTTTAAATGAGGAAATACCTGGTTTACCTCAAAGGTGCTTTGCAGACTGTTGACCAGGCTACCGTACACATGGTGACATGGAGAGCGACACGTGGGAGAGACCGTAAAATCCGGAGATAGGGATGTGAGGAGCACTGCAGATGAACTTAATTCATCCAAACGACACATGGAGCACGTTTTGTCAGTACCTGACAACAGTAGTGGGCGGTAGGAAAAGGGAGAAAATGAACACTGTAGGGGATAAGACAGGTATCACGAGTGGAATGAAAAAGGAAGGAGAGCTCGTTTCAGAGAAGTAGTACAGAAGTGAGGAACAAAACCCCACAGAGATCTAGTGTTGAAAATAAATGGTTCCATCGCCTGTAGCTCAGAGGGCAGGGCTGGAACTCGTGTCTCTGCAATTACCTTTTGATCACCCATGCGTCCAATGTAAAATCAGGTCAACTGGAAAGGATTTCAGAAACCTTTAAAGTGAAATGTTTAAAATATGTGCAGTAAAAATAACTGCATTTCAAAGAGTCTTTTTTAAAGGCAATGGTTTGGGAAAAAATGTATATAACCAATTCAAGGGAGTAATGGGATTGGCACAAATCCCTGGGCAGTCCTAGAGCTATAACCCATCTGCAGCTTCTCAATGAACACTTGCTTTATCTGCTCACCCCTTCAGCAACTTTTCTGTTTAACTCTATGACCCCCGGTCACTTCTTTAGCCTTTCACATCTGCATTGTGAAAAATATAATGCAATTTGAATTCATTTTTACATAAATTCTTCAGTGTGAACTCCCTGAGAGCATAAACAGAAGGATCATATTTGCAATCAGACAGTAACACGGTCTTTAAGACACAGTGGTTGCCATTTATCCATTGTTATTTAAAATGAGTTTGTATGTTTTATCATAATCCGGAATTCTGTGAGCTTTTCAGAAGGCTGGAGCACAGCGCCTCGCAGAAGCCCGAGCACAGCGGAAAAGCAGTCTCGGTCTCCTTGCTTATTTTGCCCATTTTATACTTAGGAAAGAACAAATGCTACTGTGTTCGGTGTCCAGTGCTGCAACAGCAAACAGAAACAATGAAACGACACTCAGGATTTGGAGGCAGATTCACGTCGACAGGCACTGCTCAGGACCATTCCCAAAGTATGACCCCGACGGCCCAGGATGGGAGGTTCCTATGGAGTTGAAAGGGGAACTACAGGCTGGAGCACTTGGCTGTCTCTGATTGGTTCTTACGGTATGCATCACAGTGACCAGCCATTTCTAGGAGACAGAAGGAACCAGAAGTGCAACAGAAACTATCCCCTGGGCCACTAAGAAACTGAAGTATACTGACGTGGGGGGAGGTTCTGTTACAGTGCCACCCGGTAAGCATGGTTTCATTCACATCGGTAGAGAAGGAACAAGCTCAGAGGCCACGTGACTGGCTGGGACTCTGGAGCTGGTAGGGCAGCCCGGAACGGTGACCTGTCCTCTTCTTGTCTGCCACTCGCTTAACTCAGCCAGCCTCCACTTGCCTCCATCTCCTTCTTGAGCCAGCGATTATTTTACTAATAGGGTGAAATATTCACAAAGCAGAGCAAGTCAGGAAAACTGCACATTGAACTAAGCCTGTTAGGAACTGCTTCCACTGTCTGGACATTCCCCCCAAAGAGCTCAATCCATTTGGCACTTTGCAAGCTTTCCACCACTGTCTGCATCAGCTACGGCTACGCTGTGAAACACACAGATTTTAAAGACTTTGGCCAAAAGCCCAGTGCAAGTGGAAACCTCTGCTGCCCCGAGCTAAGCCGTTACTCCACCCTCCTGCTCACCTCTGACTCCCTCCCTGAGGCGCCCCTGTAGAGAACGCACTGACCCCCAGTGTGTGCACAAAGCTGCTCTCTCTATTTGATGCAACTGACCCTCTTATTTCTGCTTTTTCTGGCTCCCTTCCTGCTAACTTGTTGTCCCTATTTGCGCAGCTTTTCGTCCTTCATCCCTATTGCTGTAGGAATGCGCTACTCTCACAACCCTTGATAGCAAAAATGGTCCCTGCCTGAATCCCACAGCTCTTTATCCGAAGGTACCAAGTGCAGTTGATGTATATGTTTTATCTGAATGACAGGAAGCACAGGAAATGTAAGTGTGGTTGGGGTCAGAGTGCACCTCAGGAGTCACACCGGGCAACTCGGACCCCAGCACAGAGTCCGTCGCATATGGACAGTGTGCGCCCTCGCAGCGGAGGTGCACACCCTGTTTTCTCTGACCCAGCCTGGTGGAGGTGGTTAAGAATACTGGAATATTGGTTTTTAACAGTAAAAGCCCAAATAAATAAAAATAAATAAATAAAAATAAACAGTAAAAGCCCAAATTATACAACAGGAAAATAACTTTCCTATGAAGATTTATATCCCAGTTAAACTTGTTACAAAGAGTTATGACCATAAATGTGATTCAGGAAAATATCACAAGTGCGAGGCACTTTAGAATTTTGGCAAGAATGTCATATATTTAAGACATAATTTTGTCACCTTTAAAAAATAGAGCAGATAACTATAGCTTTCAGCAGCTCTGGAGGTGTCTAGACATTTGGGGGAGAGTATTTGAAGCCATATGAGATTTCTCCAGAGACATAGTCATTTAAAATGTCGTTTCCATTTTTCAGTACTGTCCCTGTATTTAACTGTGAGTTAAATAGCATCATACAAGAGCATTAAATTTATTATCTTAAGAATCTTTCAACAGTAGTCTACTTCTGGACAAAATTTAGGGGAAAATCAATACACATTCAGGAAAAGTGAAACAGACCTCATTTTCAGTCAATCAAGTTTTAAAATATTTCAAGAACTAGAAAACAAATAACCATGGGAAAAAGGAAACAAATTGTGGCTGGTCCTGTCAAGTGATCGATGGATCTGTCCATAAAGCAAAGCAGTGAGCGACGAGGTAGAGACACCCACCTCTCTTCTCTCTAAATATCATCCAATTTTAGCTCGTGTTGCACATATTTACTCAAGCATTCTCCCTTCTCACCCATCACTGGTCTGTCCTCAACTGCAGGAATCAAGAGGAAGGACCACCCGGGACTGTGACAAAGCACCCAGGAATGCCTCTGTTTTGCCAGTCACCTCAGCTCCAACGAGTTCTCCTGCAGTGTATGCACAAGGACAAAGTAGCATTTTGTTCGCTGTCCCAGCATCAGACGCCCCAGTGAAGAGCCTTGATTAAAGTACTGAACTGGTTTCAGGCCTGGAACATAATCCTTTACTTCACCAAAAAAAGTTGAACCAACACATTTGGGTTGAAAGAGATATAGGGAGGGAGGAAAAAAGCAAGCAAGGTCCACAGAAAAAGTCTGGGAATTGTGAATACTTTGATTCCAATCAATCTGCCCACCCTTCCTTCCCTCTCCACTTCCTCTCTACCTTGAAAACATGCACCTGAGCAATGTCAGTGGTAAATGAGAGCGCTATGTCCCCTCAAACTCGTGTTGATATTTAATCATCGTTGTAACAAGATGAAGTGGTGGGAACTCTAAGATGTGGTTAGCCCACAAGTAGGGACCCTCAAGAGCGCACCAATGATGTTATCATGGGAGAGGTTGTTGTGCATCCAGTGTGTGTGTGTGTGTGTGTGTGTGTGTGTGTGTGTGTGCCTGTGTGTCTGTCTGTCTTATGTGGGCTTCCTTGCTTTTCTACCATGCTAGGAAGCAGCACGAAGGCCCTCACCAGATGCAGTCTCTCTGCCATGGCCTTCTCCGCCTCCAGACCTGTGAGCTGTATAAACTCCCATTGTTTATGATGTCCCCCGTCTACAGGATTCTGCTACAGCAGAGGAAGCCTCAGATGGCACAGCAGTGCCGCCCTCAGCACTTTGCTCCTTTCATTTGTTACTAAAACTCATCCAGTTCAACCACAGAACTTGAAGCTTTGATCAATGGAAGCAGAGGAAGGTGGGTCAACGCCCACATAACCCCCTCCAAATCCCCTGCTTTTCCTTCTTCAAGCTCTCTGCTAACTGTGAATTACAACAGTTGCCTTTGGGTCAGTGTTTAGTGTTTCCTTGAGCACGCAGTCTCACTAAAAGTTTTCAGTAGAGATGTAAAGCCCAGAGCTTCTTCATGGAGTACAATGTGAGTTTCATTGCCAGCCACATCCTTTATGATCATGTTAAATATTACTTTCTCAAGGACAGCTTTCCTGACCTTGTGGCCTAAATCAAATGTCCTTTTGTCTTTACACTTCCCTTTTGTAACACTAATCACACAGTTATTTGCTTAAAAACCGCCTCTCCTATGGTAAGCTCCACACAAGCAGCAGTGGTCATCTGCCCCGCAGGACACCAGCGCTGGTCAGACAAAGGCACATAAACCCCGTGCCCAGTGGGCTCACTGTGTGGCCAGCTGCAAGTGACCACAGCAGTGAACATGCAAGACCATGTCCGGTGCCGTCAAGGCGGGAGCACATCTGTGCCTTCCCAGTGTCCCTGGTACCTCACACTCTGGTACTTGCAAAATGCTTAATAATTAACAATAATAAGTACCAGTGAATTTTGGTACTTAAAATGTTGAACGCTGAGTGTAAGGGAGAGATCAAGTTAAATTTGGGTCTTTTAATTAATTTGCACAGTTAAATTTTCTACATTTTCTTCTCTTTCAACTTCCTTCAACATGCACACATACAGACACACACCTGTATAAACATTGTAAACTGTTTTGTTTTAAGCTTGTGATCCAAAATTATTCGTTCAACCTGCTACACAGTCTCACTACTGTGAATGGGCCATACAATGAAAGTTTCAGAGGAAACATGAAGGACACGACACAAGCTAACACAGTGTGACATTACGGTTAGAGAGTCTTCACCTGTTACATGCTGATAATGACTCTATTGAACATTTAGTCTCTTTTTACCTCCTTGCCCAAAACAGTTTGTAAAGGTCTCTTACATCGCCTCAATCAAACTGGAGCACTGTATAACTGCACGGATTTTATGCTGTATCTTGGAACCCTTATTTTACTGCATTCTAGAAAGAAGTTTCAGAGCTGGGCACAGTGGCACACATTCCAGCCCTTAGGAGGCTGAGGCAGAAGGATCATCATGTGTTTGGGGCCAGGCTGGGCTACATAGTGAGTTCAAGGCCAGCCTCAACTACATAGTGAGACATTGTCTCCAAAAAAATCAAAAGAAAATTAAAAAAAAAAAAGAAAACAATTTCAATCCAACAGTTAAAATAGAAAGGAAAGTCATTCAAGAAAAGAACAATCTGGGGCTGTCTGTATTCTCACATTTCCTAGGAATGCAGATCCCAGGAACAGAATGCAAAGGTGCAAGTATTTAGTTAATTTATTATCCACTATGGACAAAAGAACAGAACAGAATTCCAAGGCTGTGCTCTGTTGCCAGCTTGTTCTGATACTTAGGAAAATCCTATGACTAGCTTATCTTCTACCGGAGTTGCAAACACCAAGCTTAGCAACCTTTACAGTAGACTCCACGGTCACAGCCACAGGGTCCCATCCACCCAATGGGACAGCGGTGGGCAGCAGTGCAGTGAGTTGTGAAGGTGAAATTTAGTTGTCAACCTGATTGGCGTGAGAGCTGCCCAGGGGCTTAGTAAAGCACGGTTCTGGGTGTGTCTGGGTGAGCACCGAGGCTCTGCCACAGGTCTGTATCTGACCCTGGACCCGTTCCACACTGCCGCTCCACCCTGCTGTTTCCGGGCCTCCCCAAAAGCACCTCCCTCTGCCCCTACCAGGATGTTGGTGCCTTGCAGGCAGGAAGCTGACTGGTACAGAAGTGTTCTGCCCAGGACCGAGGCTTGGTAGACCTAAGTGCTGCCTCCGGCCGTAGTTAGCTCTTTATGTCCTTGGGCAAACCATTTAATTTCTTACAGCCTCATGCCCTGATCTAAAACTTAGCATTAACAATATCAAAACATTATGGATTATTATGAAGAGTAAACCAGTGGATACAAAACATCACTTAGAACCTTAAGTAGTAACCCCTCTGCTTTCAGGCAATTTTCTTCTATTTTTGTGTATTCATTTTCTTGTTTATAAATCATGTAGAATCACTATCTTAAAGCATCATAAAAATTAAAGGAGAAATGTAAAAATGCTTAAGACTATATCAACTTTTATGCAAATACCAGGAGTAAATAAAATTAATATTGTGAACTGCTAAGAATATTGTTTCCTTGCTTTCTTCCTTCAGTTGGGAGGATTCTTAAAGTTTCTTCTTCACTTTTAAGAGAAACATCTCACCGTATGGGAGTGAGGAACTGTGCATCAGAGCAAACAGCAGCTAAAGAAATGCAGGCATGCTTGCTGGCAAGCTCCAAGCTTGCTCCAAGAAGAGTTTTAGCATTTTTTTACACAGGGAAGACTGGGGCTTTTTCAGTGGCACAGAGAGAGCTAAAAACATTCTACATAAAATACAAAAGCATTTTCTCAGCAGCAAAAGAGGCACCACTCCTGGGTCTCTGATGGCTTACTTCTGCAAGTGTTCTCTAGAGCCTCAATTCACAGGCAATCCAGGGAGGCTCAGGGAGCAGAGTGACCCCCCCAAGGGGCCAGAGCAGTGTCTCCCCAAGAACGGGAGGGAAGACAGCGGAGATGAGCCAAAGCCGCCACGAGTCACTCCTGGAGGTCTTCTTGACCTTTTACATGCAGGCTGCAGCATAGTGTGTCCTACTTAGTTTTTCAGTGAAATCTTGCAATTTCCCAAATGTGGTGAACCTAAAGCCAAACCTCAAAGACACAAATGAAAGGAGTGCCTATGTAAAGTATGGGTGAGTCTTGATCCAAAGCCTGGAGCAGGTTCCATAAAGAAGACTGGGGGAGTCTGTCAGCAAACATGGCAGCGTCCACTGTATGATGACTCTAACAGACTAATTTAAGCAAATATTCTTCAGATTAAGATATCATGGGGCTCAGGGTGTAACCCAATGGAAGAACACTTGCCTAACATGTATGAAGCTCTGGGTTCAAACCACAGTGTGACCAAAGAATGTATTTTTCTTATTGCAAAAGTGGCATATGGTTGTTATTTTTTAAAGTTTTAAAATAATAAATATATATAAATATATAAAATACAAAAATCATTTTAAATCTGAAGACTGGGAGATGATGCAGGTAACATTAAACCTTAGATTTTTAAGCTCCATGAGGGAAAGGATCTCCACCTAAGTGTGAGCAAGGCACATATGATTTCTGTCCTCAGGGAGCTTAGCAGAAAACCTCTTTTAGGGCAAATACCACCCTTCTCAGGCAATCCCTGGTCACCCTATTTGAAAGTTCCTCGCAGTGCTGCCCATGTGATTTTTAAACAGTACTGATTATGTATATATTTATTATTTATTTACATGACACATGCATTCAGATAAGTGGCAGATCAGGGATTAACTTGTTTGTACTATATCTTTATTTGTTTAATTTCTTTCTCCTCTCACTAAAATGTTGAGTTGCTCTGATATTCCAAGCATTTTAATAAAACGCCTAAAACAAAGAAAGCATTTAACATTTGTTGAATTAGTTAATTAATTAAGGATTGAATAAAAATATATTACAATGTATTTACTCCTAATAGTTATAAACCATGTGTACAATAAGTGAAAACTGGGTAAATAGATTATGATATTTCCATAAAATGAAATAAGCATCTTTATGCTTAACAGTACATAAAATATTCCCCCCATTTATAAAAGTTTGAAAGTTAAAAAGAACATATTGATATAATCCAATATATCAATTTTATATATAAAATTTATATAGAGAGAGGTCTATACACACAGACATTATGTTCACATATCCATATTGGTATATAATTCTTGTTATGTATGTGGGATTGTGTCACATGAGGAGGATACACAGAGAGAAAAAGATGGACTCATGAAACAAGCATATAAGAGGATAACGATGCCACAATTTAATAAGCATAATAAAATGCATGCATTCCTTTGGTTTAGGAGCTACCTTGCTCCTTAAATAAAGAGAAAAATAAAAGATAAACACCCTGAAGTAGAGAAACAGACCTTTCTTGGCTGGGAGGGGATCAGGAGATGGTGGGAGGGGAGGGGAGACATAGGCAGTTAAGATGTGCTGTGCACGCGCACCAGCTCTCCACAAGGTGTGTAGGCATTGTGAGCTACAGACATGTACTAAAGAAAACAAACAAACTGATAAATAGAAAATGGCTAGGAACATGCCAATAGTGATCTCATTAGAGAGATGGTTGTGTGCATGTTAACTCCACTGGCCAAGCACAGTAACTGGCCAAGTTACTGTGCACACGGCGATGTGATGCTCTACGTATGTCCAAAATCAAAGACACAATTTCCATAGTATTCACAATCACAGTGAAATCTTGCAAGTGAAATATGGATTGTGACTGCTTGAATCATTTACTCTGACCCTGGATTAGGAGGAAGCTGAGGAAATCTAGTACTTTCCTTCATAGACACTGAGGTCTCAAGGAGAGTTTTTTTTTTTTTCTATTTCCCATGTCCTTAACAACCAAGGAAAGCAGAGACTCAGAAACAGAATCTGACACACCCGCTCTGTTTGTCACCAGTACAATGTGGCATCTGCAAACTGATCCAGGATCTTCCATCAGTTGCAGGGCGTGGAGCAGCTAAGAATAGCTACAGAACTCCACTCTAAGCTGCCTGCCGGGAAAAGTTCTAAACTTTCTGCGTGACTCACCAAGGGCTGTGAGTTCTTGTGAGTGTGCACAGCAAGCAAAGACAGAGAGCCTTTTAATAAATTGCTATGACTGCAAAGAACTCCCACTACCTCAGTCTTGGAGAAAAAAATCAAACTTATAGATAAGCAACATTTCCTGGGCATCCTCATGAGAGCACATGAGCAAGCTTTTCCAGCGCAGCTCACACAGCAAAGTTAGATGCTTTCCATTAAAGAAATTGTAAAGTCTGAATTAAGCTTTGCTTGTAACCAGCAGCACAGGCTTAGAGAGCAGAACCAAAGTTTAAATAGCCAGGGAGTGCTTCTGTGCTCCTCACTTCTGTATTATTTACTATACGAGCTACAAATGCCCTCATACCAGCCAAACAGCTCAAGACATCCAAATACATACAACTCTCAAGTACACACGGACAAATCTGGAACTAAAATTAAATGAATAATAAAACAGGGAAAATTAAAATGGGGAACCTTTCCACACATTTCTAATTTAATTTTCCTAACAGCATAACAAAGTATTACTCTGACTGAACTAAGTCCTGTTACAGGCCCATCATCGCAAAAATAGTCATCGTGGTAGCATTCTTCAGTTAGCCAGAATTTCATCTCACAAGCATCCTCTGTGGTAAATCAAAGAATTAATATCATATTGTTTCCACTTCATGAGATTTTGCACAAATATCTGCTTATAGTAAGAAAAGCTATTAATTCAGACTTCATACGGTAAATGGCTAGAATGAGAATTAGGAGAAAAGAAAGATAATTTCTCTAAACCATGAAAGAATAATGTTCGTTGTTCCCACATGAGGGTTGTATTTTTTTAATTTGTTTTGTTTTGTTTTATTTTAGGTTTTTTTGTTTCTTTTATGGTTCTGGGAATTAAACCCGGAGCTTTCACACTGGGCAACGTGCCTACCCTATTTCTCCTCCATCTACCTGTCTGTCTATCATCCAGCTAGCTAGCTCCTATTTTAAAACTTTAAAACAGGGTACTGCTAACTTACCCAAGCTGAATCCATATGTGTGATCCTCCTGCCTTAGCCTCCCCAAGTGCTGGAATTACAGAGCTGAGCCACTACGCACAGCTCCACATGAGGTTTTAAACATAGAAAAACATGATCATTTCTCCGTAGACATTTAAAAATTCTGGTACTATGTACATTCTTTAATCTTAGGAAATAATTGATATTTGATGATTTTATGCCTCCCAAAGTGGGAATTCCACATGGTTCAATTAATTAGACACACGAGACATAGGGTGTAGGCATGAGACCCAGTGGCTCAGGACCTGCTGCCGCCACTGTCTACCTCTGCGGCTATGGTATGTTACTACTGCTCACAGTCCTACTTGGTTAGAGCCCATCATGTATAAATGAGGCTAATGGAAGTACCTACTTTTGTGAGTAGAGGATGAGTGCCCACCCACAGCCAGCAGTCAGCAGCGCTCTGAGATGACCACCATGTTATACATCTACCTGAAGACTCAACCAGCAATTCTCCCAATCCATAGACCTCCCTCTTACCACACCACACCAAAGCACACTAAACCACACCATACTATACCATAATACACCATACCATATACCACACCACACCATATGATAAAACATCGTACCATACCATACCAGCTCACTATACCATAAAACACTGTACCACACCATATCACAGGACACCACACCATACCTTACCATACCATACCATACCATACACCAAACCACACCACACCAAACTATACCATATAATAAAACAGCACACCACAGCACAGCACACCACATGATAAAACAGCAGACCACACCATACCATATGATAAGACACCATACTACACAGCATACCATAAAACACCATACCATATCATATCACACTATACCTGATATACCACACCACACTATACCATACCAAACCACACCATACCAAACCATCCCATCCTATACCACACTACATCAACATACTAGTAGAAACCCTCATTCCCAACTCTATCCCCTTTCTTGTGAAGTAAAAGTGTTATGGCTGTGTCTAGATGCCCCCTGCCAAGTCTCACGCAGTCATAGGTGGGGCTTTTCAGAGATGGCTGAATCTAGAGTGTGTGATGCTGGGATTAAGGGCGTGTGATACTAAATCAGTTCACTGATTGGTTTGGCGTAGGTGTGGAAGTGGACAGTGGAAGCCCCACCCTGGGTGTGAGCGCTACCTGCCCTGAGGGTGTGTGCCCTGGACAGAACACGCGGGACAGAAAGAGCGCTGCTATGCTTGCTTGCTGCTTCTCACTGCTGCTTCCTTACCACTGCTTTGTGCCTGCCATGGACTGTTCCTCCTCTGTGATGTCCCTCTGCCACACCAAGATGCCTGCGAGCCAGCCAACTAGGACAGAAACCTCTACAAGCTGAGCTAAATAAACCTCCCTCCTTTAAGTGTTGGGTATTTTGTCTCAGCCACCAGAAAAAGTAAGACACTGAGACTGCTTTAGAAACAAATGCCAATTCTTCCCGCTACATTTTTGTGGCAGTGATTCTCATATTTCTATACTGGGCTACGGCTCTACCTTTTCCAAGCAGTATAATTTTTTCTTATAACGTCTCTAAAAGGAACAGCAAGAGAAGGATACTCAAATTATAGTATGATAGTGATCAAAGTTCAAGTAATTGTATACTACATGAACATTTCTGACAATGTTTATCCATTTTATCTAGATAATTATTTACTGCATCAGTTGTTTTATGTAAAAGAAAAGTAGGTATTTGTGACTTTTAGAAGTTCAGCAAAACACAGAAATTCTCATTCCCTCAGATCAGGGTTAGAAAACAAAGCCTGCTGATTTTGATGCCAGAGCTGCAGAAACCACACAGGCTTTCTCGGGAGACAGCTGAAGAGTGGTAGGTGAATTTTTGATTTGTTTACACATCAGGAGAGCCACAGTTTTGACAGAAACTTAATATACCGTGTGGAAGCCATTGTTCCCTTAGCTCCTTCTGCAGTTTACTGCTCCTGGTCCTGTTGATCATCTCAGCCTACGATGATTTGATATATGTTTATACAATTATTAAATATAAATTATATATTATAAATATATATCTGTATATATCCCCATAATTGGGGATCTGAATAAGCGGTTTAGAGCCCCCACCTACAACATCCAGGCATACACACAGCTATCACTGCTTCTCTACTGCCTTCCACAAGGCTGTCTGAGGAAGAGGCCACCACAGACAAGACCAGAGAGGAAGGGAAGGAGAAGAAGAGCAGTAGTGAGACGGGCCCGGAGCCTGGACCACGTCCCTGCATCACCTGCGCTCGGCTATGCCTGATTTTCACCTATCTTTGAGCTTCCCAATTACATCAGCTAATGCACTTCTTTTTATTGAAAACCATTTGAATTGGATTTTTGTTACCAGCAAGCAAAAACAATAAAATTATTGACATAAAGCTAATCCAGAGTAAGTGCTCTAAATTTGAGCAATACATATAACTGCATAGTTGTTTTTTAAAATTATAGACTTTTTTGGTTCGATGAGAACATAAAGATTTTTCTATTTCTAGTCCCTCATTTTCTACAGACATTGAGACCCAGGGAGGTTAAGAGTTTCTCACAATCAAGGAGCAATTAGAATTGCTCTTTATTTGAATATGTGGGATCGGAACTCAGATGCTCTTTCTCCTGTACCTTGTGGCAGTTAATCTTGATTGTCAGCTTGACTGATTAAGACACTCTTTGAAAGGGGATTGGACTGTGAAGACACCAGTTTCATCAATCTTTAAATTATCAGTGCGTTCTTGGTTGAATGAGTTAATTAGGGGTGGGTTACTAAGAGGTGAGCTCTGCTGGAGGAAATCACTCACAGGGCTATGCCTTTGGGAACTACACCTTCAAGGTCCCTTCTCCTCTGCCGCTCTTCTTCCTGAGCTTCTCTTCCCTGACATCGTGATGTGAGCTGTTTTGCTGCACCACTCGTTTCCACCAAGAGCTTCCTGCCCTGGAGCCAGCTGGCCATGGACTGAGCCCTCAGAAACCGTGAGCCAGAAATAAACTTCTTCTCCTTTAAGTTTTGGGCATCAGGCACTTTGTCAAAGTGGAAAAGCTACTGTACATGTCTTATTCTCCTAGAAACTATCTGGTAGATGTTATCAGGATTCATTAAGGCCTAAGAAAGACCGGCTAGCCTCTCACAGGTAAAGAAGTAAAACTGAAAATTCTGCTTTAAAGCTGAGCTTGCAGGCATTTTGTGCGTTTGGGATTTTGCATTTTTTTGAAACAAGATTAAGATAATAATCAGCAAACTAAGCTTCTGCACTTTTGTTATTGATTTCCATCACCTGCCCTTGTATTCCAGTGAGCAAGACAACAGCTCAGGACCGACATGGCTACTTTAAGTTATAACTATTAAGCAATTCAATTCAAGGGATGTGAATCGATCCCAGGTACCCCAGAGCACAGTACATCATGTTACGAAGCTGACTGCACCTCTAGCTCTTCTAGTGCCAGCACTAGGCACACTGCACTGAGCCCAGCAGGTAGACAGTGGGGCAGGCACACAGGCGGTGGGGACGCGATTTTCCTGAAGGACTGGAGGAGACATTCTCGAAGCAATGAGCTGCCTCCACCAACAGGTTGGACTTCAAAAGCATGAGCTGGGAATACAGCAAACAAAGGCACCCAGATGTCACCTCAGAATGAGGGAGGCTCAGTCAGAGCAGGTCGTGTGAATGCAGAGACCAGAAACCACAGAGTTCAAGTGAAAGAAAGATAAGTGTACAGGAAGAGCGTCAGGTGGGGACGACCAGGAGACCATCTCATCGTCCTCCATAGGCTTTCAGAAGTGCCAAAATCATAGCACTTAGGGGAATAGCACTGTGAGGCCAATAAAACTTGTTAAGGTATATATAAAAAATGCACTGCTCAAATAATTTTTAAAAATTGTGACAAAACAGTGTTCTTTTCTACTGATTTGTATTTCAGCATTAAAAAGTTTGAACTTGACCACAAAGGTAATCCATTTATCACTTTTTATATTAGGAAAAATCAAAGTAAAAAACAAACAAAAAGCCCAAATTATAAACAATCACAATATCAATAGTAGATTGTCAAATAAATTATAATGTCTAAGCTATAGGTTATTATCCAGACAAATTACATTGTTAAAAAAAATATTTAATTCAACAGTAATGCTTAAATATGCTGTTAGGGAAGGGAAAGCTCCTAAACACTAGGTACAGAATCGATCTGAGTATAAAGCAGGATCACCCCTGGAGGCACTAATCGTGACTAGGCCGAACATGCTGCGAGTGCTCTGACATTCTTCCCTTTGCTTAGCTATGCTTTAAGCCTGACTCAGAAAGTGTATGTTTCTTTTGTAGAGTAAAAACATATCCACATACAGATGTACTAGCCTTAATTCTTTACTTGTGAAAAGTAAATTTAAACTAGACATTGGGCTGTAGATGGAAAATGGAAAAGAAAATAAACCAGTGAATGAATGCTCACTTTTCCTAAAGTAGGAGATTCCATGTGAAAAATCCCCTCTACCTGCTAAGGAATTTAATCAAATTCCTTAATCAAATTTAAATTTTTTGTTTAATTCTGAAACAATCCTAAACATTTTAATCACAGTACATGCAATGTTGACTGTTAGCATGATAAAATGTCACACAATGTACTTTTTAAGCAACCAGAAGAAAGGGACTAAATTCCAATTTCCTTTGGGCATTATCTCACAACAACACTCCAAAACAATTTAATGATTGCCTCACTGAATCCACAAATAATTTACACTAGGTTATTAATTATATAATAAATAGCTGAATTTATATAATTTAATAATGCAGACAAGGCAGGGCTTGGAGTTATAGCAAGTGGCGGTTCAGCAGAGCACTAAAGAGCGAGTGTCACGACGTCAAAACCTCCTCCACGTGCACAACCCGTGTCTCAGTCACACCTCAGCCTCATCCTGAGGAGCTGAAGTGCCTCCCTTTACTTCCCTTTGCTAACACTCATCTTTGTGCAGATGAGACAAGCAAGGCAGACCCCGACAGCACTAACCCAGGCACTGTCAGGATTCTTCATTTAATAATGACCCAGCATTAAACAACATCAAGATTTATAAACCACAACAAAGCACAGACCTCAGGAGTGCAAGCAGCAGCCAGGGTCCCCTTTGCACATGGCTCAGACTGGGTGCCTTGCTCTGTGCTGTTGCATCTGAGTGTGTCGTTCGCATCCCAACTCCATGGCTGGGCCACAGAGGCGAGCTCTGTGGGTGCTGGGTGGGACCCAGGTATTTCATGGAAACCTATTTCATGAGGGTTCTAACTCAGAGTCAAGGCTGAGAACGCGGGGTCAGTGTTGAGAATACGAATGTCCACACTTATGCCATTAATGCCTTATTCTTTAAAAACTATTGTAATTTGCTACATAGACTTCCCGGGAAAGTCTAAAAGTTCCCAGAGGACCCAGGGCAGGGTCTGTCTGTATTTGCACCTCACTTCCCCCAGCAGGACTCTCCGTGGCTTTATTCAATGAACAAAAATACTTCCTCAAAGAGGGACACTAACCACACTAACCATGCTTCACTTCCTGCTGGAGACTGTACAGCTAGTTAACACAGCGTAGGAAAGTTCTGAGGCTGCAGCCTGCGTGTGGCACAGCGCATATTCTGGGGGAAGAAATGCTTCATCTGTGTAGGCTGGACAAGGGGGGGACACGAGGGCCTCTACCTCACAGCCTGTGCCGGGGGCAGCGTGGGGTCTGGCGCAGCGGCCACGCCAAGCGCAGGGGCTGATGCACGGTGATCTTCTCACACCCCTCACTTCTTCCCCTTGTCGTCGGTATTCATTTACATTATCTGGCTTCTATATCCACATTCACTTAGAACTGCTCCATAGCAGCTCAGCAGCAGCAGTCAGCGCATGGACTTCAGTCCCCACCCGCCGCAGAGCTGTTCCTAAGCCCTGCCCTGTACATCCACCTCCCTGCCTGCTCCCTGCCCGCCTCCCTGCCTATTCTCTCTGCTGTCAGATTTTTCGCTTCTCCTTCACATGGAAACACCCTTTCTCTACACCAACTAGTCCATCTATTGCTTAAAACTATAAATCATCCACATCTACAACTCTAGCTTCAGTTTTGTATCTCCACTTCTCCGCTAGGGTGTGTTCATGCAGTTCAGTGGGCAGAAATCCAAGTTAAATGCCTGCTGTCCAGTTTGCACCAAATTCACACAACATGCTCCTCTCAACAAATGGCAGAACTGCCCTCCTACTTCCGGACTCATATTGCCCACCCTTATCTCCCTTTCTCCCTGTAGCCAGCGATGTGTCCAAACTAGCACGTTTTGCCTCGGTCATACACATCTTCTTTCCATTCACTGACCATTTCTCTTATTCAGTTCGCCAGCACTTGTCTCATGCAGTTTCTGGCCCATGTGCCATGTAACACTGACACTGACCAAGAACCACAACTTCAGAGAAACCATTCAAGAATCATGAATGTCTCTGCACTAAACGCTTCCCTGTGGAAGGCTCTGTGTCTAACTTCTAATGCCATAAACTCACTGTGAGCACTGTATTTTCAAACATCAGTTATTTGAGTTGACTACGGTCAGATAATTTGCCTTTTTGTTTGTAGCTTAAGATAAACCCTTTCCAAATTTTCAACCCCTTGTTACTACTTTTTTCCCTTGGAGAGTGCCAGATTAGCTCCATTTTAGCTAATTTCCAAGTGCTGACACACAAAACTAGGGTCAGCAACAGCAGAGAGAACATCTGAGTAACTAGACGTGACTTCAAGGAAACAAGAAGGCAGACATTTCCCTACCTCCTTGGCAATAGGGTGAGAATGATTGTATTTGAACAGACTGACCAAGAACAATAATTCTGACAATTTATAATAGTGAAATAATGAGCATAGTCATAATATCAAATAATAGTGGACTATTTAAATAATTTAGAGAACAGTCATACTTCAAACTATGGAACTATTACATATGGGTTACCAGTATCTTAAAATTATACAAAATATCATCATATATCAAGGTAAAAGACAAGGTTAGAAATGTGTAACAAGATGATTCCATTTCACTATATAAGTAATACTAAGATTAGCCATGTAGTCTTAGAGAATTGAGATCATGGTTTTTTTTTGCTGGCTTAACTGTATTTTTATACGTTATGCAATAAAGATGTGTTAAATTACAGGGAGAAAAAGTCTTCCCTGTGCCTTAACAATAGCCTTTCTTAGTAAACATTTAAATTTCATGTAAATTAGGTTATTTGATGTTTATGGAAAACATTTTGACAGGCTCTTGAGAAGAAGGAGATGCACAGTTCTGAAAACACCTCATGGAGGGAAATGTAGCCCTGAGAGGCTGGGCCGGTCAGAGGAAGAGGAAGATGGACACACCAGCTTCCCCTTAATAAGCCTCCCAGAGAGAGCTGCCACCAAAACAACGGACCTCAAAGAAAAGCAAAACCGGAGGTCGCTGCCAAACACACTGTGACTCCTAACTCCACGGCAGCTCCGCCCACACCGCAGAATAGATCGTGGTGGTTCATGGGGAATCGGATTCATGTTTTTGTCACTAGCTTATTCCTTGTGAAGTTTAAAGATTTCAAATTTTGGTCTTGCACATTATTCCACCATCATTCATAAATTTCTAATGAGGGGAGTATCATTTGATAATCTGAAGCCAAGTTTAAAATAACTATGTTTAAATAGAACATTCTAAAATAAATTTTAAAAGAAACTGAAATTTCCCATCAGATATCGTGACCTATCTCATACTATACACCTTCAATATGAAATTTTACTCTGTTTTTTACTTACCATATGTTAGAGGCAAGGCTTTTCTGCATTGCTAGAGGAAAAACTTCTAGGGAAACTTCTCAAGTAAGCATTTTGGATCCCAGAGTTCTTTCCGTTTGTCTGCCCTTGCTATATCTTTCCAACTCATGTGACATTAATTTCATTGACTGTAAAGTCACTTATTGAAGTCTTCGTAGAAGTAAAAATTAACAGTGTTAGAATGAAGATTCTTTTCAAGCTAATACAGTGGGGAGGCACCATCAATGGATCAGATGTCTTTCAAATATCTAATAATTAGCAAAAGCCCCCATGTATTTGACCTACCTATGTACTTCAAGCAATAATGAGCAAGAGCATATTTACTTGACATATTTCCTAAATGCTGCATTTTATTTTAAAGTGCCCAGGTGTATTTTTTAAATAGTAATGAGAAATCATGAACAGAATAATCAAACTTACATAGAAAAAGATGTGGCCCTGTATTGCACAAGTGGTATTCAGTCTGGCAATGCTTAAAGACAGCAATTTGAGAAGAATCCATGGACAATGTCTGTGTGATGTTCTGTTTTCATTCAGTGAAAGAACTGTGGCAGCTTTTAAAACTGATCATTGCTTTTTATTCTTGAAGCAGGAATCAGAGACCAAGGTAATGGGGTTATTTGTCAAAAGTAAGAATTAAATATCTAAATAGCCAGGTGGCTCACTTTGTAGATTGTGAATCTGCAGTGTCAACAGAATGATAACCTTATGTGATACCTTTTTGAAACATCTGAGAAGTTTGGCTTTAAAAACAAAACCCTGTTGACAAATTTCAAATGACATAAAATTTACCCATTTCAGGTGTACAATTAGGTGATTTTAATAACATTATTGAACGACACAACCATCACCTTAAATAAACTTTAGAACATCTTTTTTCCTTTTAGGAATATCCTGCATGCATCTACGATTAATCCAACCCCTAAACCCAGGACAGGGTCCCAAAACTTCAACTGTGACTCTACTTGCCAAGGGATAAAGAAGTGTCACATTGTCTCTGTGATGACTCCTTACATAAAGCTGCAAAACACACAACTTGCACAGATCCGAACCCCAAGAAGGCTGTGGAGGGCGGTATTCCATTGCGGGCCACCCTCTCAGACTTTTGGGAAGGCAGAGTGCTATGCTTTGTCTCTGTTACGGTTTGTGCATAGATGTCCCCCCAAAGCCTCGTGCCGTCACAGGGTGGGCTTCTAGAGTTTGTGATTGATTTCTGGTCCAGTGCTGGGATTATGGGTGTGAGTGCTGCATTTGCGGGGTGGGGGAGACAGCATGCGAGAGAAGGGAGGGAAAGAGGCTGCTCTCTGCTCCTGCTGTTGCCCTCTGCAATGTGCCATTGAAACCTCCACAAACTGTGAGCTAAATAAACCTTTCCCTCCTTGATTCTGGGTGTTGGGTATTTTGTCTCAGCAATGAGAGAAAAGTAACCAAGACAGTCTCTCAAAAGTTCACATTTGGAACTTGGGGTCCCAGTGTGGGCCAGAGTTACAGCTTTTGACACCTCTAAGAGAGGGTCCAGGAGCTGGTGGCATAGCCCAGTGGTATGGCTTATATTTAATATGTGCAGAAGTCCTGGGTTCAATCCCAGCATAAAATAAAGAAGCGAGGCCCAGGAAAGGCACTGGGTCACTGGGGCATTTTCTCAGAAAGGGACTGATGCTGGTCTCCTGCAGTGAGTTCTTGTGAGAGTAAGTTGTTGTAAAAGAGTAAGCCAGACCCCTCTCCACTCTGCCTTCCTGCCTAATCACGAAGCTCTCCTTTGCAGATATTCCCTCCACAGTGCCCTGTGCGGTGATGTAAGCAAGCCGACAGAGCCCTCACAGAGACTGGACCAACACACCACCCAACTGTGGGCTTTCTGCTCCAACTATGAGTTAAATAAACTTCCTTTCTTGATGAAACACCCCATCTCAGGTATTCTGCCATAGCAATAGGAAACAGACAAGTGTACAGAAACACCACCTTGCCTGCTGGTTCCAAGTTTTCTTCTATCTCATCCACTCCACACATTGTCACGATGCCAAACTTGACTTGTTCTTAAAGTTATTTAAGATGGGAGGTTCCCACTACTTAAGATTTGCTCTCCTGAAACTCCTCGTTTCTTTATGCTTGCTAACGCCCATCCCTAGCAGTCATCCTATTCCCCAATCCTGAGAAAGGGCCCAACCGGTCTCTGCAGCAGACCCTCATCCCTGTGCTGGCTCTGAGCTGGCTGGTTCCCTCCGCCCGGGGAGTTTCACACAGCAGTGAGCAGTGAACACCCTGACATAAAACATGAAAGTCACAGGATTGTGACAAGTGGCTTTCCTAATAAGAAGTGAGGGTAGACATGAGCTTTTGAAAAGTTGAATAAACCCAAACTCCAAGACAGAAATCACACAGATGACACACTGTGCTAAGCTAGATCATTTCAGTTCATTACATCCTCACTAACAGGAGAAAAGGTTAAAAAAAAAAAAGCCCTATTTATTTACACGGTCACTTCTACTTTAAAGCAAATACAACTGCATCAGGGAGTAAAATACAAAATTCACGTTCATTGTTTTTAAAATGAGGTTTTTTCCTAAAAAATTCCAACTTGGAGAGAGTCAGATTAGATTAAACCAAGGTGTTTTGAGAATCTAGTTTTTACCTTTCTGAGGTCAGAGAAAGGAGGCCTGGGTCTACGAAGACTGCAGGGTGCGGTAGAGGAAGAGCTGTCTATGCCGGTGCAAACTGCAGCGTCCACTAGCAGAAAATCTCTGTGGCCTAAGACTTTGGCCAACTGTTTATATTAACCAGATCTAAATCTTCCCAGGTTACCTTATCCGCTCTATAATTTACATCTCCCTCCCCACTCATGGCACTGCCCTACCTCTCAGTCAGTGGCAGGACTGACAGATGGTGGCCGTGGTGGTGGTGACGGTGGAGACAATGGGTCGATTCCTACTGCTCTGGATTTCAAGGCATTAGGAGATGTACTGTGCAACTGAGGTTAGCAGGGACCATGTCACATTTATACAAGAAGACATTTATTCCTGACTCACAAACGTGGAAACCTCAAGGGAAACAGACTGGGTAAATAGTCCCTGGTACTGACCATCACCTGACAATAGTCTATTTTCCTGGGATTCTTCAACCCCATATTTCCTCAATATGTTTAGTGTATATCACATAATATAGTTCACAAGTGTTTTTTTAATTGTCCTTATATATGCGACTTTCTGGTGATTGTCTTAGTTATTACACTGTTGTTTAATTTAATTTGTTTGTCTTTGAGCCACAACTTAAGCAAATAATAAGTTGTTGAGAAACCTAAAATCAGTTGTCAGGGAAACAAACCGAAAATTCAGCTATAACTCTGCACACATATTATTGAAATAGAAGAAGAAAAAGAAGAGGAGGACAAGGAGGAAGGGCAGGGAAAGGAGGAAGGCAGTGGCGAGGACATTGATAATGACAGGTAAAAACCACTACACCCCTTTTCTAACTGTTCCAGCTGGGAAATCAGAAGAAACATGTACTATCGTAGGAGAAACTTACTTGAGAAAATATGTATTACTGTAAGGAGAGTACTGCCACTTCTTCATTTACAGATAGACTGAGTAAACACTAACAAGATGCACAGATTTTTTGAGAAAGAAAGAGTTAACTCAGTCACCAACCATCAGAGATGCAAGTGGGAGCCATGATAAGAAACCAGCAAACACCTACGAAGTAGCAACCTGGAAAAGGATGAAAATATCAAATATGAACAAGGTTGCAAAACAACTAGAACCTTCACACGTTGCTGGTAGAAATAATTTTCTAAACAACTTCCTAGCCACTCTACAAAAGCAGTTTGGTAGTGTCTTAAAAAGTTGAACAAACATTTCCATAGCCCAATAGATCAATCCTTAGCTACTTACCCTAGAAAACTGAAGACACATTCTCTCAGACACCTGTACACTAACTTTCACAATAGTCTATTCACTGAAGCAAAATCTTCAGTGAAGAGTTAGAGAAACTGTGGAACAGCCACATGATGGAGTAACTCAGAAAATGAAAGATCAAAGCATTGATGTTTCAAGTTATCCAACAGCTTGGGTGCATCTAAATGTCAGTATGCTGAATGACAGAAGCCAGTCTCAAAAGGTCAGTGGATTGTACAGACAGAACACTCTCGTAAAAACACACTGACGATTTTGGAGAACAAACCAGTGCAAGATATAACTTAAAAAGGAAAGTTTTGAAATTTCACATTTTGTCTCCACAGGGTTTTTTTTTTTAAACATGATCGAACGATTTTCTTTCTTGTATTGGTGCTATGTTAAAATTTGTAAGACTGTATACACAAAAAGGTTGATTATTGTGTATACTAACTTTAAAAATAAAATTAAAACAATTACTATATATATAATAATTCAATAGCTTCTCATTTTGCAGCAAGATTACCAGGAACAAAATTAAGAAATTCAGTAAACTATAGATGTAGGTGTTTAAAAGTGTATCAAAGTAGTAGTGTACAAAAGACAGTTTTGTTAAATCCACTGGGATATGTAAGTTCAGAGCAATCATTTCTAGATAAGAACAAAGAGGACACAAGAAATTGGGTGGCTATATCTTGGAAGATTAATAGAATATTTTTTAAAGTTTTATAGTTAACATTGTTAGTATTATAGAAGTATATCTCTCATACAATGCAATCCAAAAACAGAGAATTATAAAACCAAATGGCAAAAGATACACACATACAAATCCATGACTAATTCTCCTCCCCAGGAAAACCACTGCTAACTTGAATTTACAATCAACTGATCTTCAACAGTGGTACAAAGAAATATAATGAAGAAAGTACAATCTCTTCAATAACGGTGTTGGAAAAACTGGACATGTACATGATGCAATTAGACCTTTCCTCACACATATATAAGATCACATCAAATAGATTAAGTACTTAAGTATATGACTTGAAACTGTAAAACTGCAATAAGAAAACATGAGGAAGGCTTTTTGACATTGGCCTGGTCAATGGTTTCTGAATATGATCTCAAAAAGACAAACAACGAAAGTAAAAAATAGATAAATAGGATTGAATCAAACTAAAAAACTTCTGCACAGCAAATGAAACCACAAACAAGTGAAAAGCTGTACAAAGAGAAAGAATAATTGCAAACCGTACACCCAATAAGGGGCGGCCGCCCAAACTGTCTGAGGAACTCAACCCAAAAGCAGGAAAGCAGCCAGGCGCGGCGGCCCGCGCCTGTAATCCCAGCACTCGGGAGGCTGAGGCAGGAGGATCGCTGTGAGTTCGAGACCAGCCTGGGCTACAAAGTGAGCTCAAGGCCAGCCTGAACTGCACAACGAGACCCTGTCTCAAAAAAGACCAAATAAAATAAAATAAAATAAGAAACAGGAAAACAATTCAGCTAAAAAAGGACAAAGGACCGAAGCAGATATTCCTAAAAACAGACACACAAAATACCAACAGATTTACTGAAAGGGTGCTGGGCATCATTAATCAACCAAGAGATGCAAACCAAACCCCAGTGAGACATTGCTTCACATCTGTTAGGACGCCTACTATCAAAGAGACAAAAGACAGCAAGTACTGCTGCAGGGTGTGGAAACAGAGAAGTCTTACCTGCCACCGACAGGAGAACAAGTTGGTGCAGCCATTATAAAGACAGTCTGAGGCTCCCACAAAACAAAATTAGAACTACCAGGTGACTCAGCAGTCCCACTTCTGGGTATATAATCAGTTTGCAAAGAAATGTCTGCACCTCATATTCATTATACCAGTGTTCATAATAGCCTATATATGGAATCAAGTGATCTGTCCACTGAAGGGTGAATGTAAAAATAAATGTGAGATGGACACACCATGGGATAGAGGCACACTATCTGACTCCCAGGAAAAAGGAAATTCCAGCCTTTGGAAGCACAGTAATGAAACTGGAAGGCGTTGTGTTCAGTAATGTAATTCACGCACACAATGGCAAATACTGCCTGATTTCACTTACATGCGGACTCTGGAAAGTCGAACTCAGAAACAGACAGCAGAATAGGCACTGAGGAGGCACAAGTAAGGAGAAGGAGAAATGGGAAGACACCGGTCATAGTTTGCATAGTTTCCATCATGCAAGGAATTGAGCGCTGGGCATCTGCACATAGCATAGTGTCTACAATTTACAGTACTAAATAGTTAATATTTGCTCCTCATCCATAAAGGATGAATCTGAGCCATTTGCAGGAAAATGGGTGCACTTTGACCGTGATGCTAAATGAAACAAATCAGACACCGCTTAATATCACATGGTTCCTCTTACGTGAGAAACCCGAAATGCAAATAATTTACAGGACAAAATGGAGGCGGACAGGAAACGAGCAGGTGAACTTTGTGAAGGCCTGGAGATAAGGGCAGAAAAGGAAACAGAAAGTTAGAAAACGATGAAGATGTACCACCCCCAAGATGAATTAATTATTATGTATCACAAGCACATCCTAGTTAAAAAAAAAAAATTAGAAAGAGCTTTGCAGCAAGGAAAGAGCTGCCGAGAGTGTAGACCTTAAACGCGCTCACCGCACACAGAACAGTAACTACGTGAGATGACGGATATCTCGGCGTGACCGTGACGATCGACTCATAACCTATACATACGGTAAAGGAACACACTGTAAACCCTGAATACACGCAGTTCTATTTGCCAAGCACAGCTCAGTAATGCAAAAGCAAGACCGTGCACTACAGCTGCGTTAGTGACTCACCGTCACGCTTTTGTTATTTCGTCTGCGTCCTGGAGATTCGCACATCAAAGCTGGGACACACGCAAGCATTATTTTATTTCTTTTTTCCTCCTATGTCATTGCTAACGTGTCAGTATAACTGGTTCCTCCCTAATTCTTAATGACTTTTAATTTGATCAGTCACACACTGACAACCATTTAGGTTACGTCCAGTATTGCCATTTAAAAATACTGCCATATGAAAAGTTCTTATACCCTGTGTTTCCTAGGGCCCCAGTAACAAGGCACCACAAACTTGGTGGCTTAAGCAATTGGAACGGGCTTGCTGCCAGTCCTGGAGATGAGAGGTCTGACATCAAGCTGCGGCAGGGCCATGCCCCTCCTGCCCCTCTAAAGGAGAACGTGTCCTTGCCTCCTCCAGTTTATGGATTTTCCGGGTTCCCTGGCTTCTGGCAGCATCTCTCCAATTTCTACCTCCACGGCAAGACAGCCTGCTTCCTGCCTGTCTTCCCTACAACCTTGCATAGGCCACTTACCGGTACAAACAGAGCCTACCCTTGTTCAGGACAAGCTCACTTTAAAGTCTTTACGGCACACCACAATGTAATGCTTTTAATTAAATAGTCACTCTCTCTTTCAGTCACATTCATATTACCTTATCTCTATTGTTTACAACTTCTTTTTGTGGACTTGAAACATCAAAAGACAAAGGTTGATTTTACGGTAGAACTGAATCACGGCACCCTTCATTTTCACATCTTGCTTCTTTATGTAAACCAGTGAATAACTTCACACATGAGGCGAGCACCCACACCTTTGCTCCTTTTAACCAAATTCACAGCTCAGCACCATGGCAAAGATAATTTTCTAATTTGCAATTGATTCACCAGTGCTCACTTCATTGTCTATAAACCGGAGATACAGCACTGCCCACGAGCACACTCATGGGTGACGTCTTTCATTTTGGACGACAGGTGAGCACTGCCCCGGAGACAAGTCTTGGCCATTAATGAACCTCGGCAGCGGTCATCCATTTTTAAATCCAGCACATTTATTCCTCCAGAGTTATTTTACTTGTGTTTGTTTGTTTTTAAATGGCAGCTCCCAGCATGGTTTTCAGAAGAGAATGATTTAAAGTTCATAAAATGTCATCATCCAGTTCCACTTTCTCTAACAAATTACCCAGGAAACTCAAATGAAAAATCATACTTAAACCACTAAAACATTTTACATACTACTATGTAAAATTAATAGAAGTACTAATTTCCAAAGATTTTATACATATTTGCTTATAGCTTTTATGAGTGAAGCTTTCACTGTTCAAAGATCCAAAGGATGTGGATCTAAAAAATTATTTAAATTGATTTTATAGATTTTTTTTTATGTTTACCCCACCCTAGTCAGAGAAAAACTTTCCAGTAGTGAAATTTACTTTGATTAACACATATGACAGATGGCAGTCTCTTGCGAGGACTTATCAAAAATCTTTAAACCTAATTTCCTTATGTGAAAAATAAATGATCACATGTGACAAGAATGATAAAAGACAAAAAAAAGTTTGAGTTTTTGCTTGTAACAAATTGGCTTTGTCTGCTGAATAGGAAAGACAAGATACTAAATGAAGTAAAAGAAAATGACTATAACATATGAAAGGAAGGCACAGGTTGGTAAGGAGAAAAAGTCAGTGCACCTTTGAAGGACATCAGAAAGTAGAGACAGGAATGAAGGAAAGAGTGGCTTTTCAGCCTCATTGATCAATAATGGTTTTCTAAGGAATCTTCATAATTCTATAATATAAAGATTTTTCAAAACCCAATGAGGAAGGGTGTAATCTCAAAAAAGTCTTTCAAATAAAATTTGCATAAATTATTTATTAACAAAATTATTATGTTTCTTTTATAACACAAGGAAGAAACGAAGAAACCTTGCCAAGATATACACTAACCCACAAACCATTTTTGGTGCTCAGTTTTCTAGTGGACACCAGAAAGAAATGAGGGATTCTGAGGTCTCCTCCCCTCGTTTTAATTAGAAGGTCACGTCTCCTCCAGGAAGGGCACGTCTTCTGAGCGGCGCTCACTGTGCCACTTGCCACCTCACTGACACTGCAGTCCTGACCACTGCAGTCCACTGACCAGCTACACAGTGAGCAGCCCCTCAGCAGCCTGGGCAGCTTCTCTCCAGAACCTCTCCTGGGTGGCCACAGCACACGTTAGGTCCAGGCAGACCTTCAGTGGAACTCAGGAACTGGAGCTCCAGATGAGTGTGGACAAGCATTTTCTGAACACGTATCTGTCTATTCATCTGGTGGCTTCAATATTTAAATCACAAAGAAGATTGTCAGTGGGTATAAATAACCATGCTGGGCCCCCCACCACAGCAGAGGTGCATGTGGAGACCATGCCAAGGGCACCTCCATGGGAGGAAGGCAGCAGAACTGTGGCTCAGGCTCAGAATCCAAGCACAACGTGATGTTTGCCATTCACTACTGAGTCCACTTCCTCCATTCCCACAATCCCCCATGTAAGGACCATCAGTCTTGTTCCGGAGTCATCCTTCACTGTCACAAGGTAACCTTTGTCTGATGACCTTTGCTTTCTCAACAAGTCTGATATTTTCTCAAATGTACATTTCTGAAAGACTAGCAGACTGCCCCTCCACCTGTCCTTTTCTGAGGCGAGATCTTGTTATGCTGCCCAAGCTGGTCTCAAATGCATGAGCTTAAGCCATCCTCCTGCCTCAGCCTCACAAGTAGCACCACCACACACCCACTCTTCACAGTAACAATGCCTTCTTCTAAAACAATAACACAGAACATTATTGTTTGAAAACACTCACCAGGGGGCTGGGGATATAGCTCAGTGAAATAAGCACTTGCCTGGCAAATGCAAGGTCCTGAGTTCAATCCTTGCTACTGCAAAAAAAAAAAGAAAAAGAAAAAGAAAACACTTACCAGGGCCTCTTTCACAGTATTTCTCTCTGCCTCTCTCTGATACACAAACGCCCTTGTGCACACACACACCACACCACAAGAGCACCCACTCATTACTTTTAGTGTCCTGCAAATATCTTTGAAAAGAAATTCCCTGCTCAGGGCCACTTAATCATGCCAGTTTATAGAGCTAATCTAGGAAAGCCAGGGATCGGCAAGATTCCAAGCACCAAATACGGGAATCTGCATGTGTGGAGCTACGTTTCTGAGATATCTATGATTCTAAGGTCACAGGCACATGTGAGCATTGTCAAGAGCCCTTTACAGAACATGTGCAGAATTATCAACCAAAGAAGAACAAGAGCAGCACATGGCCTGGGGAAAAAAATGCAAACTCCTTAGAGATCCTCTGACTGCTGGAACTCTGAGTATTCTGAGTCCATGTGTCAACCAAAGATAAGAGCAATAAATGTTACAAACAGTCACTATATCCCACTATATCCCTGTGGCTCTCAAAGTGCAATACAGAAGCACCACTTTTCAAGTCCTGGCATTATTCATCAGGTTCTAAGTAGTTCTGTGTTTCTCCCCATCCCCCAACACATCAGTAACAAAGCATTGATTTCCCCTTTGCAGTTACTGGATACAACATATTCCAGACCCTTTATCATCTCTTCTGGAGTTACTGTGTGTTGGAAACCACTACACAGTGGCTCTGAGCAGGATTTAATATTAACCAATTGGCCTTCCATGTTTACTTGTGAGTTGTCCAAAGTTGAGGTACCTTGTCAGGGTATGCACAGTGGACTCACAGTAAGTAAACCTCTGTGGGTTACTGGTCACTGCTGAGGCCTCTATTGGCCTGTGAAGCTGTGACACCTCAAAGGACAAGATAAGGTCACAGCTAAAGATATCTGGCTCCAACCATAATTAATTTAAAGGAGACTGCAGCTGCAGGCTCCACACTCCTACAATGAATACCAACCTAAAGATAAGGTAGTTCTCCTGACTGACATAATTTACTACTTGGGAAAATTCTCCCAAGGTCCTGCCTAAATTCCTGCATTTTCTTGAGTATCCTCCTTCTTTATTTGAAAACCAAAGAAATATGAGCTGCCCAGAGAAGTCTTGGTCTGAACTCAGAGACTATCAAAGCTGTAAGAGAGTGAGACCCTCCTAGAGCCCTGAAATCATTTCCATTGTCTCATTTATTTAAGCCTTCACTGTCCACTAGCTTGGATATTGCAGGCCTGATTAGCCCACAATAATTAAGGGTTATTAAACCCAAAAATTATGTGAGGAAAACACCCAGATTTTTACTATTAAGTCAATAGATGTGAGTCTCCTTATAAAACCAATTTAAATCACCTTAAACATGCAAATTAACAATCCAAATAGTTTTTTCATGAAAACTTTGGTGATTGACTATAATTACAGAAAAATAACTGTCAAGATTTATAGACACATAATTTCTCATAACCCTTTGACATAGGTATTATTACTATATTAACTGCATAGCCAAGGAGTCTGGTATTTATAGATGTTTATAAATTTGCCTAATATTTCAGACTTAGGGACTGGAGGAACCAGGGAGGGCTGGGGATTTAGCTCAGTGGCATAAGCACCTGCCTGGCAAGCACAAAGTCCTGAGTTCAATCCCCAGTACCGCAAAAAAAAAAAAAAAAAAAAAATTCATTGAAGTAGAGGAACCAGGGAATGCTCACAGCACCCACTCCAAGCAGCATGATTCACCACTGTGTAACCCCTCATCTCTGAGTGCACAGGGCTTAGCCAGTTCAAACATTTGAGAAAGTATCTAAATTATTTTTAAATTAACAACCTAGGCTTCCCTACCTGCCCCACCAGCATGGGAGCCAGGATAAGCCCAGGACAGTTTGGAGGCCTTGGTGACTATGCCCCGCCCCCACACACCCTCACAGGTGTTCAGCTGAAACCCAGACCGCTTTGGGAACCATGGTGAGCCCGCCGCCCCACCCCCATTGGTGTGGGAGCCAGGCTGGGCCCTGGACAGTTTTGGGGCCTTGGACTACACCATGCAC
The DNA here is from genome assembly GCA_004027595.1 of Dinomys branickii. Lineage (NCBI taxonomy): Eukaryota > Metazoa > Chordata > Mammalia > Rodentia > Dinomyidae > Dinomys > Dinomys branickii. The sequence goes on from PVLD010001164.1 coordinate 190,313, forward strand.
CCCTACAGCCTCACAGGAGCCGGGCTGAACACCAGACAACATTGGGGGCCTCAGTGACCACACTCTACCTCACTGCTGCATCTTTGTGAGAGCCAGGCTGAATACCACCCAGCTTCAGGAACTTCAGTGAGCCACCCCTGCCCCTCCCCGACTGGCAAGGGAGCTACACTGAGCCCAGGACAGCTTTGAGAGCCTGGGTGATCACATCCTACCCCACCTCAACATCTCACAGGAGCCAGACTGAGTCTCAGACAGCTTGGGAAACCTCACATGAGAGCCAAGATGATCCCTGCACAGCATTGGAAGCCTCTGTGAGCAGCCCCCACTCCTCCCCTACCAGCATGGAAGCCAGCTGAGCCCCAGAAAGCTTTGGGAGCATAGGTGACCTCACCCCACCCCCACACATGATCACAGAAGCCACACTGAGCACCAAGGACCTTGGGGTCCTTGCCCCACCACTCCCATACCACTGTGTGAGTGAGGCTGAGTGTCAGGGAACCTATAAATTTTTGATAAAATGACCAAACAAAGGAGCAAAATGCAATCTCAGACCTCCACCCCGCCCAGAACAAGTTCAGGAGACACTGACACAGAAGAGTTAAGAAGCCATACACATAAAATTTCTGAAATGATAGCAACTGAAGTAAAGGAAAAACTTCATCAGATCATAGAAGATGCCAGATCAGAAATAATCTCTTAGGTAAAAAAAGAGAAATGACGACAATAATGAAAAAACTGCTTAGCATATCTAAAGAAGACAAGATTAAAAAAAAATAGAAGAGCATAGAAAGATGATGGAAACCCAGAACAAACAATATAGAAAGCAATTAGAATGCATGAAACAGATTCACACAGACATCCAGGAAACTAAAAATTCCATCCAAAGCTGGCAAAACAGCTTGAACAAAACTGAAGATAGACTTTCAGACCTCAAATACAGCATTGCAGCGAATGCTTGTGAAAGGCAGGGTCTCTTAAAAATAACAAGGAACCAGGAAATAATTCAACAGCTGCAAGATGATGTGAAGAAAACCAATGTAAGATTAATAGGTGTCAACAAAATAACAGGAGTCAACACAAATGGCATAAAAAGACTATTTGAAGAAGTAGCAGAAAATTTCTGAAGCATGGAAAAACCATCTAACATACAGTAAGTGAGGCATACAGAACTCCAACTAGCCATAACCAAAATAAATCTGCACCCAGACATATAGTGATCAAGATCCCAAAAATTCTGCAAAAGAAGAGAATATTAAAAGGAGTTCTAGAAAAGAACAGATCACCTACAAAGGAAAACCAATCAGAACCATGGCATATTTCTCAACACAAACAATGAAGTCAAAAAAGGTTGGCGCAAAGTATTTCAAGTCCAGAAAGAAAAGAACTTCCAACCCAGATTGATGTACCCTGCAAAATTATCCTTCAAAATTAAAGGAGAAATAAAATATTTCGATGATGAGGAAAAACTGCAGAAATTTATGAGTGCCAAACCAAACCTACAAAGAGTACTAAAAGATATTATCAAAAGACATTAAAAAAATGACCACAATTTCAAGAACAACAATAGAAAGGAACCACCAAGCACAGCAAGCAATTGAACAGAAGGAAAAAGGAAGAACCAGCAGCAGAAAAACATGACAGAGATAAGCCAATACGTATCAGTTATAACTATCAATGTAAATAGTCTCAATTCACCAATGGAAAGAAACAGAGTGGATTAAGAAACAAAAATCCAACAATATGCTGGATACAAGAAACACATTTAACTCAAAAGGAAATCCATAGACTGAAAGTCGAAGGATGGAAAACAATACTCCATACAACAGGAACCCAGAAAAAAGCAGGGACAGCTACTCTGTTTGCAGACAACGTGAACTGCAAATGAAGAACAATTAAAAGAGATAAAGAATGTCACTAAATATGTGTGAGGGGAAAACTGCGAGGAAGGGATAACAATAAGAAATATCTATGCTCCAAATACAGGAGCACCCAACTATATAAGACAAATTTTAACAGACATGAAAAATAAAATAAGCAGCAACACAACCATAACATGGGACTTTAGTACCCCACTGTCACAAAGAAAAAGATCATCTAGACAAAAAATCAGCAAAGAAATAACAGAGCTAAACCAAACTTGTGAACAAACAGACTTAGTAGACCTTTACAGAGTGTGTAACCAACAACATCAGAATACACATTCTTCTCAGCTGCACATGAGATTTTCTCTAAAATAAATCATATACCAGCTTGTAGAACATGCTTAAGTATGCAAGGGAATTGAAATCATTCCATGCATGCTGTCAGACCACAGTGCAATGAAACTTGAAATTAACAACAAAAGAAACCTCAAAAACTCCACAAACACATAGAAATTAAATGACACCCTCCTGAAAAACCAAAAGATCACAGATGAAATTAAAGAAGAAATTAAACAATATTTACAATGAAATGAAAATGCAGATACAACTTACAGGAACCTATGGGACACAATGAAACCAATCTTCAGAGGGAAATTTATAATGGTGAATTCTAACATCAGGAGAACAAAATAAGCACAAATAAACAATCTTATGCTGCACCTCAAGCTTCTAGAAAAAGAAGAGAAAGTTAAACCCAAAGCCCAAAGAAGGCAGGAAATTGTAAAGATCAGAGCAGAAATTAATACAGTATATATGCAGAAAAAAGCTTTTGATAAAGTCCAATACTCATTCATGAAAAAAACTCTATAGAAAATAGGAATAGATGGTCTATACCTCACTCTGATAAAAGCCATCTATGACAAACCAAAAGCCAACATGTCTATCACCATGCACTAAACTAAAGTCAAAATGGATCAAAGATCTAAATATTAAAACAGAAACACTAAATCTACCTGAAGAGAAAGCAGGTTGAAATCTTGGAAGACCTAGGCATAGGCAGAGAGTTCATGAATAAAAACCAAACTGCATTGGAAATACTTCAAAGGATCAACAACTGGGATCTCATCTTATTGCAAAGATTTTGCACAACAGAGTGGGCACTGTGGCAGCTGCGGTCGGTGGCTCCTGCGAGAACGCCGAGGAGGCGGAGAAGTGCCAGGGAGTGCCGGGATCTCCTGCCGGCACGGATCTCAGAACGGGTGAGCCGAGTGAGCACCGCAGCAGGATTTCTGAGTCAGGAAGAAGCTCGACCCAGGGAGATACATCTGAGCAGCATTCCTGCCTGCACGATCCCAGGGTGAGTTGATTAGGCGCCCTGACCGGTTTTTTTGAGTCGGGTAGAAGCTCCGCCTAGTGAAGGACCTCCGAACAGCTCTGCTGACTGCAGGATCCCTGGGTCAGAAGAGCTGGCTGGGCGCCCTGACGGGATTTTTGAGTGGGAGAGGAGCTCCACCCAGGGAGGAACACCTGAGCGGCCCCCTGCCTGCAAGGTCCCTGGGGCGGCGAGCTGTTTATGTGCCCCAGCCAGGTCTTGGGGTAGGGAGCAGAAGTGGAACTCTCAGCAGACAGCTTAAGGGACATTCTCCCAAAGAGAAGGAGTCACTGGAGCAGCCTCTGCAGCAGACCTCCGCCTGCTGAACTGCCTGGGGAATTTATAGCTCCACATTTTGAATCTGATACCCAAAAATGGGAAAACAGAGGAACAAAATGCAGTCTCAGAACTCAACCCCACCCAGAACAAGTTCTGAATGTGAAGATACAGGGGAATTAGGAAGCCACATACCTGCAAGTTATGAAACAATTGCATCCGAAATGAAACAACTCCAAGAGGCCATAAAAGAGCTTAAAGCAGAAATAAGCCACATACCTGCAACGATCTCTCAGACAAAAAACGAACTGAAAACAACAATGGAAGAAATGTTCCGTACACATAGAGAAGAAATAGATAAAAGATTAGAAGAAAATAGGAAACAAATCAAAAAGTTACAAGAGCAATTTAGGAATGAATTACCAAGAATGAAACAGGTCCAAAGAGAATGCCAGGATTTGAAAACTTACACTGAATTCCCCTTCTGGGTATTTTCCCAGAAGATCTGAAAACACCATATCATTCTGATATATGTGCACCCATGTTTATAGCAACGCAATTTGTAATAGCTAAAATGTGGAAGCAACCCAAGTGTCCATCCACAAAAGACTGGATTAAAAAATTGTGGCATTTTTATATAGTGGAGTATTATTCAGCTATAAAGAAAGACAGTTTGGGGGACTTTGTAGACAAGTGGTCAAAACTGGAGTCCATACTCATAAGTGAAATAAATCAGCGGTACATGTGCAGGCAACGTATTGTATCACTGGTGTAAGAACCTGAGGATGGGAATATAAACTAAGAGACATGAAGGAAATCTGTTCAAAAACAAAGAATAGATGGGACGAGGGAAAGGAGAAAAGAAAGAGGCAAAAATGTATGTATGTATATATGTTTATACATATGTGCAGGAGGGCTAACATGGTTCTACTATTGTATTATATCACTTAATGCTAAGGAATAATTGATGACGGGTTATTCGATCAATCTTGTATGTCTGTATGTGTTATCCTGAACACACACTTCAAAGATATCAATATGCAAAGCAGCAACTATTATTGTTGGGTTTTTTTTTTTGGTTTTTTGTTTTTTGTGTTTTTCTGTTGTTGAGATGATTAATTGTTTGACCAATTTTGCATGTCTGTATCTGTGTTCATGTATATACACTTTGAAGGTATCAATAGGTAAAGCAACAACCACTGTTGAGTCCATGTCACCTTGTCTGTAAATCAGTTTTGATTGTACTATTTCTTATGCTAATTTGTGTCTGTTTGTTAATACGTTTTTGTGCTTTTATTTTTTAAAATAAAAAAAAAGATTTTGCACAACAAAAGAAATCACCAAAAGAGTAAAAAGAAAGTCCATGAATTGTGAAAAAATATTAGCCAACTGTCCATAAGACAAAGGACTTTTATCTCAAACATATAAAGAATTTTAAAAATCAGATCCCCAAATTCAAAAACACAATCTAAAAATGGGCATCTGAGATGAACACACAAACCTAATATGAAGAAATACAAATGCCAAAAAAATATATGAAAACATGTTCAACATCGTTGGTCATTCAAGAAATGCAAATTAAAACAACTCTGAGCTTCCATCTCTCACCAGAAAGAACTGTCACCCTCAAAAGTCAGCTAGTAGCAAACGCTGGTAAAGCTGTAGGAACAAAGGAACACTTCTCCCCTGTTGGTGAGAGTGTCGACTGGTGAAAGCACTGTGGAAATCAGTGTGGAGATCACTTACAAACCTAGGATCAGAGGTCCCACTTAACTAGTCCCTTTATGTATACTTTCCCAGAAAAAGTAAAAAAATTATACCACAGTGATGTATGTGCACTCATGTTTATAGCAGCGTGATTTGTCGTATCTAAATCTTGGAAACAACCCAGAAGCTCATCAACTGAGGAATGCATAAAAAAGATATGGTGTTTTTATACAATGTAATATTGCTCAGCTATAGAAATTATAAATTACATCTTTAGTCATTTGAGAAATGCAAATAAAAACAACATTGAGATTTCATCTCACCCCAGTAAGATTGGCCAGTATTAAAACATCATCTAATAACAAATGCTGGCAAGGTTGTAGAGAAATAGGAACTCTTTTGCACTGCTGGTGGGAATGCAGACTGGTGAAACCACTGTGCAGAGAAGTTTGGAGATTCCTCAGCAAACTAGGTCTAGAGGTACCATTCAAACCAGCTATTCCCCTTCTGGGTATTTTCCCAGAAGATCTGAAAACATCATATCACTGTGATATATGTGCACCCATGTTTATAGCAGTGTAATTTGTAATAGCTAAATTGTGGAAGCAACCCAAATGTCCATCCACAGAGGACTGGATTAAAAAACTGTGGCATGTCTATATAATGGAATATTGCTCAGCTATAAAGAAAGACAAATTTGAGGCTTTTATAGGCAAATGGTCATAATTAGACACCATACTCATAAGTGAAATAAATAGAGGTACATATGCAAACATATTGTATCACTGGTATAAGAACCTGAAAGTGGGAATATAAATTAGGAGATATGAAGGGAATCTGCTCAAAAGTAAAGAACAAATGAGATGAGGGAAAGGAGAAAAGGAAGAAAGGGACAAATATGTATGTATGTACGTATGTGCAGGGTGGCTAACATGGTTCCACTATTGACTTATGCTGCTTTATGGTAAGGAACAGTTGATGACTGGTTGTTTGATCAAGATTGTATGTCTATATGTGTTTTCCTGAGCATATACTTTGAAGTTATGAATATGTAATACAACAACCATTGTTAATTCCCTGTCACTTTGTCTAGAATTCAATTTTGATTGTACTATTCTTGTGCTACTATATGTCTCTTTGTTAATGTTTTCCATTTTTTGTTGTTGTTATTCTTTTTCTTTTATACTTTAAAAAATAATAAATGATAAATTAAGGCTTTTATAGCTAAATGGATGCAACTAGAGACCATACTCATAAGTGAAACAAATCGGATCCACATGAGTAAATGTTGTATTGTCTCCCTAATGTAAGAACCTGAAAGAGTAAATAAAACCTAAATTGTACAATAGATATTATGTAAGGGAAAGAAATTCCTCAAAGGTAGGAACAACTAGCATGAGGGAAAGTAGAAAAAGAGAAAATATATATGTATATAGAAGGATAGCTGGGACAGTTGTACTGCTGATGTCTAGTGGTTTATTGAAAGGAACAATTAATACTTAAATTTTTGATCAATTTTGCACGCTTATATCTGGTAATGTGAACAACTAATTTGAAGACAACAATATGCAATATAACTACCATTGATGAATTCCTACCATCTGCAATAAAATGTAACATGATGGTATGGACTGAATGTCTATGTATGCCAAAAATCCATACATTGTCATCCTCACCCTCAGAGTGAGGTTGTTGGAGGGTATTGGGTCATTAGCTGACGAATTGAGTATGCATGCCCTTCCAGTAAACAGTGCTGCCATATTTGGTGATCCGTAAACAAACAAGAAGAAGGAAGAGGAGGAGGAAACACTGCCCTAAGTTTTACACAAAAGTCATTTCAAAATGGATCATGAAGCTAAATGTGCCATGATAAGTGATCAAGCCTTAGAAACAATACCTTCAAAATCTAAGACTAAGTAAAGAGATCTTATACTTGATAATTTAAAAAATTATCCATTAAAGAAAAAATGATAAATTGGACCTCAGCAATACCAAAATTGTGGCTCTGCAGAAGACCCTGTTAACTGCAAACTGGTAGAAGATATCTGCAAAGGACATGCATCTAGAATACATGCTCAGTCTCTTTCAAAAAGTAACAGTAAAAAATAAACAGAATAATCTAAAAGTCTGAACAGACTAATCTAAAAGTCACACAAGGTCTGAACAGACACTTCATAAAAGATATACAGAGCACAAATAAGCACATAAAAAGATGTTCAATAAATAAATATAAATATCATATCATATAAATATCATATAAATATCAATGGCAAACACACAGATACTACCACACACTCTTTAACATAACTAAACTAAAATAAAAAGTAATGGTAACACTAAATGTTTGGGAAAATGTAGAGAAATTGGAACACTCATACACTGCTAATAAAAACATAAACAATATAGGAACTCTGCAAAAGAGTTCAACAATCCCTTTATAACCCAGGATTACACTTATATGCATTTATCATAGAGAAATGAAAACCTATTTTCACACTGAAATGTGTACACAAATGTTCATAGCAGCTATATTTATGAAACCTAAAAAGTAGAAACCAACCCAATGTCTGCCCACAAAACTCTACCAGTAAATTCCTAGAAAGGAGAAGCTATGGCTCTGCCCACCAGGTGTAAGCCTCAAGGGGGCAATGCTAGGTTAAAAGTCAAGTTTAGAGACCATACCCTGCCAAATCCCACTTAAGTAACATTAGTGACATCAAATAACCATAACTGTTGATGACATTGCTGAGATAGATGAAGAACAAATTAACAATTGCCTGCCTTAAAAAATTCTGCAAGCACAAAATAAATATTTTAATGGTGAACCTCAAACTTCTAGAAAAAGAAGAGCAGGTTAAGCCAAAAGCTTGTACAAGAGAGGAAATTATAAAGAGCAGAGCAGAAATTAAAGCATTGGAGAATGAAAAGCAAACCAAGAATCAATGAATTAAAAAACTGGTTCTTTAAAAGATTAAATAAAATCAATAAACCCTTACCTGACCTTACCAAAAACAGGAAAGGAAAGGCTCAAATCCACAGAATTAGGAATAGTGAACTCACAACAGACCCTGTAAAAATCCTGAATATCACCTACACCTACTTCAAAAACTTGTATTCTAGATGGAAAATGCAGAAGAAATGGACAGAATCCAAGATAGATATGAATTACCAAAGCTGAATCAAGAAGATATTAAAAACCTAAATAAATCAATATCAATCAATGAAATAGAACACATAATTAAAAACCTACCAATAAAGAAAAGCCCAGGCCCTGAAGGATTCACTTCTGAATTCTTCAAGAAATCTAGAGAAGACCTAACACTACTACTTTTTTTTTTTTTTTTTTTTGCGGTACTGGGGATCGAACTCAGGACCCTGCGCTTGCTAGGCAAGCGCTTATTCCACTGAGCTATATCCCCAGCCCCAACGCTACTACTTTTCAAACTCTTTAATAAAACTGAAAAGGAAGCAATACTCCAAAATACATTCCTAAAAGCAAGTATTACCCTGATACCAAAACCAGAAAAGAACCCAACTAAGAAAGAGAATTACAGGCCAATTTCCCTAATGAACACAAGATGTAAAAATCTTCAGTAAGATACTAGCAAACAGAATGCAGCAAATCATTAAGAAGATCATACACTGTGACCAAGTGGGATTCATCCCAGGGATGCAGGAATGGTTCAGCATATACCAATCATTAAAGTAATGCACCATATCAACAGAGCCAAAGGCAAAAATCACATTATCATCTCAACAGATTCAGAAAAAAACTTTTGACAAAGTCCAGCACCCATTCATGATTTAAAAAAAAAAAACCCTAGAGAAGGTCTTTATCTCAATCTGTTAAAAACCACCTATGACCAACCAACAGCCAACATCACACTAAATGGACAAAAACTGAAAGTTTTCATTCTAAAATCAGGAACAAAACAAGGATGTCTGTTATCACTACTCCTAGTTACTAAATTTCTGGAAACATTAGCCAGAGCAACTAGACAAGAGCAAGAGATAAAAGGAGTAAGGATTAGAAAAGAAGAAGTGAAATTATGATTATTCACAGATGACATGATATTCTACATAAAAGACCCCAGAAACTCCACCAAAATACTTAAAGATTTAATAACCAAATTCAGCAGCATAGCTGGATACAAAGTTAACCCTCAAAAATCAATAGCATTCCTGCACACAAACAACAAACATTGAGAGAGAAATTAGGGAAACCACACCATTCACAATAGCGTTCAAAAAATGAAACACTTAGGAATCAATCTAACAAAGGAAGAAAAAGATCCATACGTTGAAAATCACAGTGCTCTAAAGAAGGAGATCAAAAAGGCTATCAGAGAATGGAAATATATCCCCTGCTCATGGATAGGAAGAACCAACACTGAAAATGGCCACACTCCCTAAATTGTTACACAGATTCAATGCAACTCCAATCAAAATACCATTAACATACCCCCACAGAACTAGAGAAAACATTTCTAAAATTCATTTGGAACCAGAAGAGTCCTAGATAGCAAAAAATAATTCTGAGCAACAAACACAAGGCAGAGGATATCACAATCCCTGATTTGAAATTATACTACAAAGCTACTGCGATAAAATTGGCATGGTACTGGCAAAAAAAAAAAAAAATGGAACAGATTATAAGATGCAGATACAAATACATACTCAGCCACCTTATCTTTGACAAAGGGGCTAAACATGTTCACTGGAAGAAAGACAGCCTCTTTAATAAATCGTGCTGAATAAACTGGCTTTCCATGTGCCAAAGACTAAAACTAGACCCATGTCTATCACCATGCACTAAACTAAAGTCAAAATGGATCAAATATCTATATTCTGTATAATTTTGTATTTTCTGTATTGTTTATGGCTTATTCTGGTTCATATATCTCCATTCTTTTGTCTTTAAAATAAAATTTTAAAAAATATTAAAACAGAAACACTAAATCTACTGGAAGAGAAAGTAGGTAGAAATCTTGAAAACATAGGGGTAGGCAGAGTTCTTGAACAAAACCCCCATCTCACAGGATCTATCAAAAAGAATCAACAACTGGTATCTCATTTTATTAAAAAAAAAAAAACTTTTCCACAGCAAGAGAAACCACCAACAGAATAGACAACCCACAATGTGGGAAGAAATGTTTTCCAGCTTTTCCTTAGATAAAAGATTACTATTGAGAACATATAAAGAACTCAAAAAGGTCAAACCTCCCGAATTTAAAGACTCAATCCAAAAATGGGCATCTGAGATGAATATACCCTTCTCAGATAAAGAAAAACAAACAGCAAATAAATATATGAAAAAATGTTTGACATCACTGGTCATTCAAGAAATGCAAATTAAAACAACACTGAGCTTCCCTCTCACCCCAGAAAGAATGGCTATCATCAAAAAATCTACAAATAACAATTGCTGCTAAGGCTGTAGGGGAAAAGGAACCATTCTCCACTGTTGGTGGAAGTATGGACTTGTACAATCACTGTGGAAATCCCTCAAAAAACTAGGATTGGAAGTCCCATTTGACCCAGCTACTCTCCTTCTGGATATCTTCCCAGAAGAATTAAAAACACCATACCACAGTGATATATGAGCACCCATGTTTATAGCAGCACAATTTGTCATGGGTAATCTTGGAAACAACCCAAATGCCCATCAACTGAGGAATGAATAAAAAGATGTGTTATTTTTATACAATGGTGTACTACTCAGCCATAAAGAAGGAAAACTTGAGACTTTTCTAGGTAAATGGATGCAACTTTGACCATACTCATAAGTGAAATAAACCAGATGCACATTTGTAAATGTCATATTATCTCCCTATTGTGAGAAGCTGAAAGAGTAAATAAGATCCAAAATGTACAATAGATATTGCAAATGGGAAGAAACTTCAAGAAGAAAGAAAAACTGCGGTGGGGGAATGGAGAAAAGAATGGCAAAGGCAAAAAAAATTATATATATGGAGAGAGAGAGTAGTTAAGGATAGTTATACCACTAATTTCTCTTAATTCATTGAAAAGAAAGGCCTGTGCTAATATTGTGTTGGGGACCACTATGAAGTGGCTCTGAGCAGGATTTAATATTAAACAATTGGCTTTTCATATTTACTTGGGAGTAGTCCGAGTCTCAGGCACCTTGTCTGCAGATGGGCAGTTGATTCATAGTAAGTGAACTTCTATGAGTTCCTGGTCACTGCTGATGGCTGTATTGGCCTGTGACGCTGTGACACCTCAAGGACAAGGTTGCCGCAGGTGAGGATGTCTGGCTCCTACTTCCATTAACTTTAAGGAAACTATGGGTGCCGCCCTGCTGTGAAGGCCTTCCAGGAGATGACATAGCTCTCCTAAATTAACATAATAATACTTGGAGGAGTCCTTGAAAGGATTCCTAGTCCTGCCCAGATTCCTGCTCAGAGTCCTGCATTTTCTTCAGTATTCCCCCTCTCTTATTTGAAAAACCTAGTAAAAATGGGCGACCCAGAGAAGCCTTTGGCTAATTCAGAGAATATAGAAGCTGGAAAGGAATTAGTCCCTCCTGGAAGCCCTGAAATCATATTCCATTGTCTCATTTTTTATGTACGCCTTCGTCTATCCACTCACTTGGGAGATTGTGGGCCTGATCAGCCTGCAATAACTTAGGGTTATTCAACCCAGTCTTCGATAATATTGTTTGGACAATTAAATGCCAGTATCCTATACTCTGACTAACTAATTTAAAGATAACAATACACGATGAATTAACAATTGTTACCCTCATATCATCTTGTTTTGAAATTTTAGGGGTTTTTTTCTCTGTAAAATAAGACAAAAGAAATTCCAAATCATTCTGATTCTACATACCAGGACATATCTGAAGGAATGATTTAAAATTAAGGCAAGAGAAATCTTTCTTAGATTTCCATCTAAGATCAGACAACAATAGACTCTAGGGTTTAGCAAACCTCGGCAGGTGCTGCCCAGTCCTATTCAATGCCTTATGTGTTAATGCTCTGCCCAGTGGGGGAGGGGAAGAATGAGCGCTCTTCTCCACAGTGCATCTGCACCCAGCAGAAAAAAGGGATAGATGAGCATTACACTTCTTCCCATGTCCTTGCATCATGTTTTCACAGATTAGTAATTCCCATGTTCATTATTTTCACTTTTATAAACAATATTACAACAAACATCCTTATAACTAAAGATGTATGTGTTTATTTGCTTCATGCAAATTCCTAGAATAAAATTATCTGGCCAGGAAGTACACATGGAGTTTAATAGGTAACCTCAATCTGTATTATACCCCAGAAAAATGTACTGGTTTAGGCCCTACCTATAGTCACTGGTTAAAAAAAGACTATATAGTTTTTAGAAACTTCTTAGGTTTAAAGAAATTATTAGAATTTTTTTCCTGGGAGATTATCTTATTTGCAAGAAAAGGAGCTACCAGGTGAAGGTAAGAGTCATAAATTAGATACTCGGAACAGAACTAATAATTTCTGGGTTTAAAATGTCTTTGGGTCACACAGTGTTGTTAACTGTATTTATGCTCCTCTCTTCTCTTGAACATTACACACACACACACACACACACACACACACACACACATGCACATGCATGCGCACACACACTTTCCCTAATCTGTCTCTTATTTATTTATATCCTCTCCCTCCTACAAACATCCTGCCTTGATGAGTCCTGCACCTTTGGTGATTTTTAAATTAATTTTATGAACTGCACATTAGACCATTAGGTATGGTTTTAATTATTTTCAACTCACAAATTATTTCTTTATTCTTAACTATCTAATATTATTGCTCATGTTATATAATTATTCTCCTCAGAAACTAGGCCACATGTCTTCAGAAAGACACAGAATGTTTTCAACAGTTTTATTTTTGAAGCTTCGTCTCTTTACCCAACAGGGATAAAGTGAAAACCTAGTAAAGTCTTGAGGATGGCACACTTCCCTGTGGAAACATGAGCACAGACTCTGGTCCCACAGTTGGAAATCACATGTGGTTCTGCCCGAAGAGAACAATCCCCATTCATAACCCTGGGGCTTGTCCAGACATGAGAAGTAACTTATGCTAGTGTACTGGATTGCACTGTAATCCCAGCTGTCTGGAAGGCTGAGGCAGGAGGACAGCAGTCTGAGCCCAGCCTGGGCAAACTAGTAACTTAGTTAAGACCCGTCTCAAAATAGAAAAGTGGAAGTAGCTGCTAGCAATTGTGAGTGTCATGTCTCTCATGGCCATGTGGACTGGGTGCTCACAGCATACAGGCGATTTTCAGACATTCAATCCTGGTGCCAGAGTTCTTGCACTGGACCACTAAAAGCACTATTTATGGCACAAGAAGAAAGGACTCTCTGTGGTGTGACTGTCACGGCCACTTTCAAACCTCTAGAAGGGGCATCATTTTAATCATGTGATCAAAATATTTCACCATTCCAGACTGCATGGCTTGTATAATCATTTCACATAGTGACACTGATCCTTTGTCCTAGTCCATTCATGCTGTTACAAAGTACCTGAGACTGACTACCTTGTAAAGCACGGCAAGTTATCTTCTCATAGTGCTGAAGGCTTGGAGTCCAAGCAAGGCACTGGTGGGCTGGGTGCCTGGTCAAGTCTGGTTCGTCAGAGATGTGGTTTCTAGGCATCCTCACGGAGTGGAAGGGGTGGAAGGCAAAGAAGGAAGCTGTGTCCTCACACAGCGAGAGAATGAAAGGAAACGAACCCGCTCCTTCGCACTCTTCTCAGAGCCCCAGTCTCTCCAGCGTGGCTCCACCCCACCAGGTGGTCACCTCTAAGAGTCCGGACTCTCACTCCTGCTGCACCCACGATTCTCAAAATACGAACTCTGGGGAAAACACAACCGACCCAAAGCACGCCTGATAAAGAATAAGGGTATCCCTCAACATTCACCACCTGCTGAAAACATTTTTCAACACAAATAGAGCTTGAAACAAAAAGGAAGTCTTTAAAAATAAACCAAGGGGCTCCTGGTTCAAGAGGGCTAATGAAACGTGTCCTGCTCTGGATGCTCCGAAAATGAGAGTAACGGACTTTAAAGCAATAAACACACAACAGTGAAAGACACAGAAGGAAGGAGAATCTGTGTGGAGAAGCACTCTGTACATTTCTGGAAGATGCAGAGGACTTAGAGCCCCACTGCCTTGGAAGAAGCTGCATGGTCGGGAAGGAACCTGAATAGAGGGCTCGGGAATCAAGGAGGGGTCCCGCTAAGGCTGGACGGGGACTTGCGCCTGGAAGGAAAGGCGCACCCTAGAAGCCCAGCCGGCTGCCTCCCTCACCTTGCACCTGAACCAGCCGGGGGACCACAGCCGGGAGGTGCACAGCGTGAGTGCGGCACCGGGTGAGCAGAAGCAGGACACAGCAACACAGCCAGGGACCCCAGGCTGGACGCTGAGCTGAACGGAAAATGCACAGCAGGGATGGGAAGGTTTGTGCTCCACGCTTCTTCCCCACGTTCTGAAAGAACCCCCACTCCCTTCGATTAGTTTGATAATTCGTGCTGACATTTTCTTCCTTTGGCCTCCTGCTGCAGCGTGGCAGCCAGGGAAATTATAACAGGGTTGAGAAACAGTCCCACAGCCTCTCCCATCTTCTGCTAAGAGGAATGTTACCAAGTTTGTATTTAAAAGCAAGAGGTGAGGGCTGGGGGTACAGCTCAATGGCACAAGTGCCTGCCTGGCAAGGGCAAGGTCCTGGGTTCCATTCCCAGTACGAAACAAAAGCTTCTCATAAAAGCAAAAGGCGGTCTCTGAATCTCTACACACGACACCTACAAAGAGGCCTATTCTGAAAAGCGAGATGGGCGTGGCATCCCCTGCAGACCCTCACCTGCCTGGAAACACCCATGAACTGAGAAGACTGTTCAGACGACCCTCGAGAAGTGCTTAGGTTATAAATAATGACGACAGACCAGCAATTAAGCCACAAACATCCTCTCAGCAGTTTTTCAAAATGATCTCCTTATTTTTATGGCCGTCACGTAGGAGAACAAAGCCAGTGACTCTAATACAACTCCATCACTAACATGACAGCCTGTCTTTCCTTAGGGGGCCGTACTCAGGATACAGCAACTACGTCTTTGTAATTCCCACAGTGCAGGCCTAGAAAATATTTCGCCGCACGAACAATGTGTTATAAATGTCACCAGGGAGCACAACTCAGCTACAGCCTGCGATCCATCCGTTACCCTTCTGTTATCACCGTCGCACAGAGCTACAGCAAGAGTCATTCAAACAGCGCGTCTCAGACTTACAGTATCAGCAGACACTGCTTTAATTAGCAGTGGTTTTCAAGGGCTGCCTGGCTGCAAGAGCTTGGGCCATAAGAAATCTGGATGCTTTTCAGCCATGTCTGCACTCAGCTGGCCTCTCCAGGCTGGCGCTGCCCACTCCCTCCACCGCCCCGTAGGCTCTAGCAGTCAGAGCCCTCGTTTTTAGGAAAAGAATAAAAAAAGAAAATGGTGGCTCGGGGTTAGCTGTTCCCATGTGTCCACTTTCCTCAACCGACGGCGAAGTGATGAGAGCTGAGACTAAAATTAAGCTCGCAAAGGGACGAGGCTATCTGTGTCAGAGCCACCAGAGGGACCGGTAGGAACTCCATGAGAAAATGATCCCGGAACCAAAGGGGCCATTTCAGAAGTGACATTCAAAGCAGATATTGTTCTAAATTTTTATTCCTAATAAAAGCACACCATCCACTGTATTTTATATCATGAGAACATGTACCTATGCTGCTATCAAGGCACTTAGATGCCCCTTCTGTCACCTAGCGCACAACTTCACTCACAGTCCAGTTCCCGAAGCTTTGTTGTTACTCTGTGAAAACACATACAAATATGCAACTCAGGCCTTTTCCTGTTCATTCACCGACCTGTGAAGTTTCTGTAGTACGAGAAAGGCTCGACCTAATAGCAAGCGCTCCCGTTTGGTGTTTGCCTCGTGCATCATAAAGATGTAAGTTACCCTAGCCCTGCGAGAAACTGGCGGGAAGAGTACAAGCTCAAGCTCCCCCTGGGCAACTAAGCAACTTATCAAGACTACGACTCCAAAAGGGCTGGCGATGGAGTGCTGAGGTTGAAGGCCTCAGTCTCCATCACCAGTACCACCAAAGAGCAAAAAGTTAAATAAAATGCTTGTTTATTATTTATTTATTCCCAGGCTCCTGTTTGTATACAAAGGCATTGTTTAGTAGGGAAAAAATTTAGTAACTCCACAGTCAGAGGACAATTTTTATACACTTACAAAACGCCAGAGAACATAACAACCTTCTCAAAGCCAATCCAGCCTCTCCCTTTGCAGATAAGGAAACCAAAGGGTGAGTGACTTTCCAAAGTTACCTTAGTTATCTTTCCATCCTGGGGACAAAATGCCCAACATCCACAACTTAAAGGAGGAGAGGTTATTTTAGCTCAAGTTTTCAGATGATTAAACTCGTGGTCGTCTGGCTTCAAAGCAAAAAGAGCACAGTGAAAAGCATAGTGGAGAAAGGGTGCCCCACCGAGGGCAGCAGGAGGCATAGGGAAAGGGGAGCGGGGACAAGACCCCCCAGACATGCCCCAGCAATGCCTCGCCTTCTGGTAGCAATATTCAGCCGTGAGCCCGCCGATGGACTGGACTACTGGTATACACAGCATCAGCATGATCCAATAACCACTCCTGGACATACGGGACTTGGGGAGACATTTTAGACCTAAACAATAACTCGCCAACCCTGGTCCTCAAGAGACTCACGCTGTCTCATTGTGCACAGTGCACTCGGTACCTCTCTAAGGGTCACTGAAGCCTTGACAAACTTAGTATTCTTCACAAGTCCAAATACAAAGTCCTCTGAGACTCAAGGTAAACTTGCTGCTCTGAGCACCTCTAAAAATCAAAAAGAAAACTAAGTATTTCCAACAGTCAATGCCATAGGATAAACACTTGCACTCTAAGGGAAGGGAGAAGACAACAGCAGAATGAAACCAAAGCCCAGGAGGGTGAACACTAAGTCTTGTAGCCCCACGTCCAGCACACAGAGACGGTCGTGGCGGTGAGCACCCCGTTGACTTTGCTGGCTGTCTACCACCTGGCCTCTCTCAGGCTGGCTCTGATCACTGCCTGCAACTCTCTGCAGCTGACATTCCATGTCCCTGGAATTGGCAGAGTCCTCTCCTAGTTTCACAGATTGTCCTCCCAGAGGCACATTACCTGGACCCTAAGCCTTCCTTTGAAATGTAATGGGAGCCTCAATGAGTCCACAATTCCTGCATTCTGTGTACCTATAAAACCAACATCACAGCATGGAACCGTGGCTCATATCTGTAATATTAGCAATAGGAGGCTGAAGGAAGAGGATCCCAAGTTCAAGCCCAGCCTGGGAAACTTAGTGAATTCAGTAAGAGTCTCAAAATTTAAAAAAGGACTGGGGATATTGCTCAGTGCAAAGACTCTGGGCCCAATATCTGGCAAAACAAAAGCAAAGCAGCATGCAAATGATGCCAAGCATGAGCTATGGGGGGAAGAGGGTGCTGCAGCAAAAGGTGGCTCAGCACGGGGTAATACTTCCCCAGAGGCCCAGCATGGGCAGGACCCTGTCTTAGTTACTTTTCTGTCATTGCTGAGACAAAATACCTGATGCCCAAAGTTAAAGGAGGAAAGGCTTATTCAGCTCACATTTTATGGAGGTTTCAGTCCATAATCTGCTGGCTCCAAAGCAGGGTAGCAGGGCACAGGGGCAGCAGTTCAAGGTGGCAAAAGCAATCAGAGCAAAAAAGGGGAAGAGCCAGCCTCTTTTCCTCCCGTATTTTGGAAGCAGGCTACCACCTCCTAGGGAGGGCATACCACTCCCACCATCTCCTGCCCTCCACTTGTACAGAATGAGAATTTGACAAAAAGAAGACCCTGGCCCCCTGCAAAGTTGCTTAAACTTCTAAACTTCACAAACTGACACAATGTATCAACTATTTCAGGTAACCTGGGCACCTGAAATGTTTTTCAAAAACATTTCTTTGTGTGCTCTTGAGCTCACACTGGGTGGGGTCTGCCCAGTGTCTGAGGTCCTCGCAGTAATTTTTCCTACTAAGAACAAGGCACTGGGCTCTTTCCACTGCTAGAGACTGAACCCAGACCTTCTTACTCTGCTACTTGCCTAACCAGTTTTTCTTAATTTTTATTTTGAAACAGAGTCTCACTAAGTCACTAAGTTGCCTAGTCTGGGTTTAGATTGTGATTCTCCTGCCCCATCCTCCTGGAGTGCTCTGATTACAGGAGAGCGCCCTCACACCCACATCTTGGCTTCTTTTTTAATGACTAATCTTTAACAACCATACTTTCTTCAAACCTAACTTGACATGTGATTCACTTCTGGCCAAACCACAATTATTTTTAATCCTTCAGCTTTGGTGTGCTCCTGATTTCACTGTACATCTGGCTAAAGGCAACTATCACTGTCCCTGTCACATCCATGTTTGGGTGGCCTTGAAATTTCCTCCACCACATCCATTAGTCTGCTATCTTGAAATCTGGATTCACACAAAGTTTCAGGACATGACCAAATGTAGACAAATTGCTGGCAAAATGAAACACACATGGCCTCTAGTTTAATTTCCAGTAGAGTCCTTGTTCACAGTGGAAACCCCCTAAGCCTAGCTACTTTCCTACCAACATTCTGGGCTTCTAACCTCTGACTAGAACCACCCGTCACACTACTTTCAACATTCTAGGATTTTTTAACCCCATATCTCCAATTCTTCCAAACGTCTCCCACAAAACTATTCTGAAAGGCTTCTGAACTACAAAGGTGCAGTCACATTCCTACTACTGGCTTAAAGTACTCAACCTTCAAAACATAAAGGACAGGAAGTTTATTTGGCTCAGAATCTCAGAGGCTTTCTTCTATAGTTATCTGCATCCAAAGCAAAAAGAACATGGATGAAGGGTCTGCGGAAGGAGAGCTGCCTGACTCATGGCAACCAGGAAGCGGAGAGAGGGGAGGAGCGAGGGCCAGAACCCACCCTTCAGTCAGGCCCACGGTGGCCCACTTCTTCTGACCAGACCCACATTTTAATAGCACAGTCAGCTAAAAACTCATCAGTGGAGTAGAGTGCCCCCATGAGCCAGTCACCACCTCTCAACATGAAACTTTCAAGGAACACTTTAGATGTGACCCATAACAGCTACATCAGCACAACTTTCCCTAGTCTCGTAGACTCAGCTCCAACATGCTTCTCACTAGGCGAGTATTTAGAAGTCCTTATCAGACATGAACCCAAGATGCTGACTTCACGTGTGGATTTTTATTTTCAAGTCAGTATAAAACTCTGAACTCATCTGTATGCACTTATCTACCCTCACACATAATTTTTTCCAGTATCACCGTATTCTACAATTATGCACATTAGGATTTCAATTCTAGTATTTTCCATTGGTTCTCCTGGTCTGCTACCATTTTGACATCTTACCTCCCCCTCCTCTTTTCTAATTTAATGCTATACTTTCTTTAAAATATTTTTAAAATGTATTTGTTGATTGGCAACCTGTATGTGAAAGCAGAAACTTTGAAAGCAGTGGAAAATAACACAGGAGAAACACTCAAACCCATAGCACAGGCAAAGCTTTCTTGAACTCCAATAGCTAGGAAGTAATATCAAGTATCAACACATCAAATGTAAAACTTTCTGCACAGCAAAGGTGTCGCTTGACAAAGTAAAGAGACAATTACAGAATAAGAGAAAAATTTTGCCACCTGATAGAGGACTAACATCTAGAAAATGAAAGGAAGTCAAAAATTAACCCCTGAAGAACAACATCCAAATGAACTGAATAGGTGCTTTCCAAAAACTACAAATGCCCCATGAGTATATGAAAAAAAAATGTCCAACATCTTTAGCCATGAGGGAAATGCAAATCAAAACAATTCTGAGATTTCTTCTTACCCAGTCAGAATGATCATCAGCAAGAATACAAAAGCAACAAATGCTGGAGAGGATGTGGAGAAAACAACCCTTTCTGCATTGCCAGTGGGAATGTGAGTACAACCACTATGAAAATCAGCGTGGAGATTCCACAAAAAGCTAAGCATAGGATTCCATGTGATCCCTCTGTGCCTCTCCTAGATATATTCAGGAATAAAGTAAAGACTATGACGATATATGCATGCCTACATTTATACCAGAGCAATTCACAATTTGGCAACATCATAGATGCCTGTCAAGGGATGAGTCAATAAAGGAAATTATACACTTATATATAATTTAATATTATACATACATGAACATTATCAGCCAAAAGAAGGGTGAAACCCTTCCATTTGTAGGAAAGGGGATGGAACTTGAGACCACCAGCCTAAGTGACATATATCTTTTCTCTTATATAAGAAAACCAAAACGTAAGTAAATAAATAATAAAGGAGAAATAATAGAAAACTTCTCTTGATAAATGAGAACAAATTAATAAGTAAAAATAAATCTAAAAATTTGCAATATTTTTACTAAAAGTTCAATAGTGACACTGAGCTCAGAAATGCAGAGAGTCCTGGTTCTGAAATCTCTCCATCTGCCTTTCAGTTGAGGATACTCATTGAGAAACTTTCTATAAAGTTGTATTCATTACTTCTGGTTTGAAAGAGTTTTGGGGTCGTTATTACAGAGCTTTGGTGCCCTTGGCAGAAAAAAAAAGGGAATAAATTCTAAAGTACCAGTGACAAGTGGGCCATGCTAGGCGACGGGCCAGAGAAAGTGCCTGGAGCGTGGTAAGCAACGCAGCGCGTTCTTAGAGGTGCTGGAATGTCCGCCACTCCCATGGTGGTGAACACACGACGAGAGCCAGAAAGAAGCACAGCGAGACTCGTTTGAGGACAAAGTAACTCATGTCCTAAACATTACCATTCAGACGCACATGCAAGCAACATTATCGTCCCCTCGGAAGAGCTGCAAGGGGCATTGGCTCACTATGAGAAGCAAAGAAAGGGGTGGAGGCTTCCAAATCAAATAAGCAACACCACGAAAGGGGATGCCGCTCTGTTTTGTTTGCCTCCATTTTGGTTATCCCCAAAACTTATGAAAACTCCAGTGACATCAGTTATGATATACAGACAACTCAGGGCTGGGGACACAGCTCAGTGGCACAGCACCTGCATGGCAAGCGCGAGGTCCTGAGTTCGGTTCCTGATACCAAGAAAAAAAAAAAGCCAACGATATACAAACTCCTGCACCTTAACCTTTAGAGATTTGCCACTTATGTCAACCTTATTTAAGCGTAAAACTTGTTTTACTGTATAAAGCTACCTATATGGAATGTGGCATAGATCAGAAGCAACTTTTAGCCATATTGATGTAATATCTAGACACATCAGAAATATCAGCAATACAAACTTTTTTTAGCTATGTTGGGAGTTTATGAATACATGTTACCAATTATCCCAGTGAGACATGACTTTTTTAAAATAAAAGTAGATAGATAAATAGATATTATGACAAAGTAAAATATGGTACTGTATAAAATATTTTGCAATTGCTCTGATTGCTAAGACAGCCTGATGAATAACTGTACACTTGCCATGAGAAGTCTATGTAAGAAATTGAGATGGCAATGGTTTACAGACCTAGAATATTTCTAAAGTAGTGGAATTTACTGTTATTTTATAACTTACTTAAAATTTGTGACACATAGTAATCACCTCAAAGCCCAGGTCTTTTAGGTTGTGTGTGTTTGTAGAGTGGCCCTTAGTACCCTGTCTTGTTCAAAGTAAGTGTTCAGAAAGCTGTGTTGAAGACCACTGGTGCAGAACATGCAGGTAATCCTAGCATTCCGGAAGGCTGAGGGAAACAGTTACGTGAGCCCAACCTGGACAACTCAGCAAATTAGTGAAACTCTGTGTCAAAATAAAAACTAAAAAAAATTTTAGAAGGCTGAGATTGTAGTTCAGTGTGTAGGATCTGATTTCAATCCCCAGTACTACCAGAAAGAGGAAAGGAAAGGGAAGGAAGGAAGGAAGGAAGGAAGGAAGGAAGGGAAAGAAACAAAGAGAAAGAAAGGAGAGAAAGAAGAGAAAGGAGAGAGGGAGGGAGAGAGAGAGGAGAGGGGGCAAAGGAGAGAGGAAGGGGCGGGGCTGGGGGAGACAGAGAGAGGGAATCGATATAAACACCCCCCAAAAAACAGCTACACCTACGGGCACTATGCTGTGTATCTCTCCCCAACAAAACCCAAACGTCATCAAACGATATCAGAAATTATAACCAAAACATCCCTACTTCTTTGTTTGTGGACATATTTCTTCTTAGAAACTCATTAATTTTATTTGTATTAGTAGAGTGAAGAATTTAACCATATTTACAGAATTATGTCACCACTGAATTTTTTTTGTAAAGAAAACCATTTACTTTAATATCAAATGTTTTCAAAGTTTCCCTTTTTTGACAATATACAGATACTTTTAGGACAACGTATGATTAACAAACAATATTCTATAATTTATTCAATGTTGCTTTCAATCTTCCTAAGGAAAAAGTAACCAAGACAACAACGAGCTGCTAGAAGTTCAAGGGTCCCAGTGGATGAAGCTGCAGATCCTAATTTTCTTCTGTGAGCAAATCGTCTTCTTTCACCTGGGCCCTCCTCATGCTCTCCACTGAATTTTAAAATGCACAGTTTTTTTGTATTTTTACATTTTACCCACCATTATTTCAAATTCCTTCTTTCTTTCATTGTATTCAAAATTAAGGAGGACAAACCCTTTTCATGAAATTGAGAATTTGTTATTGTGAAGTCACAAAGAGGCTTACATATCATTGAATAAGTCTTTCATTTTCATATTAAAATGTGTTATGTAAAGTATAAATTTTCAGCTCCTTACATCATATATCACTGTTAAAATTCCAACTGTCAAGTGACATATGCTCTTTCTTAGAGAATTACTTTGTGCAAGGAGGCAATATTTTTGACATTCAAAATTTGACTTCTGTCTTGCTTTGCTCCTACTAAGTTTCAGTATAAAATTAGTTGAAGCATATACACTTCTCACTATTATTATTTTTGTGATATTATTGAACATTCATTGCTTGGAACCATAAAATCGCCTCAAGACATATTAAATTAACACAAGAGAAATTATTAGATTTATGTATGAGGTCTGTTCTTATTATCTCTTAGAGAAAGAAACCGCTGTTATTATGTCAGAATGCCCTCAAGTACAGGACTATCTGTACTGTATTAATACACGAGGGTTTCTTTTCATTATGAGCTTTGATGGAAGATTAATGTGAGATTCTTTGTTGATGCATTTATTTAATAATCTGAAAGAGTAGTAGTTTGGAGAGTAATTAGGACTTTTTGCATTAGTTTTACCAATTAAATCATATAATAGACATGGCACTTACTTTTTAAACTACGCAGAAATTACTTCAAGGTATAGATATAAATGATGGCTACCTTTCCTTCATTGTTTTATGTAGCTTAACTCTGAAAACACCACTTGCGCTGAAATAGTCAGGCTATTGATTTATATGCTAAAGCATCGTATCCTAAACCATGTTCCAGAGAACACTAGATCCTCAGAATACTCACTCTCGTTGCTCCCTCAGCACACATTACACGGGGACGTGGGGCCGAGAAACACCGGACTTCCCCGCAGAGCCCTTCACGGGTTCAAACAGTGGTTTCTGGAGGACATATAAGCATCATACGTTCCCTACACGTTTCCTGAACATTCTGGACCATGGGATACGACCAATTTCTGTAAAGCTGTTTGAAAATCAGTGCTCTAGGAACACAGCTTAGGAAGTGCCTGACAGAAAAAGAGGAAGTATCCATCCGCACCCTGGTTAGCGTGCCAACAGCCAACACCGATCATCTCAGAAGCAATCAAACAAATACTTTTGCAAAATGGGTTCTTCCACTCATCTGCCCTTTAACCATAGCTCACAAAGATTGGCTTTTGTGTTTACATAAGCAATGACTAAAACATTCAGCATAGTTTAACAATTTTTAAAGAGGTGGAAACATCCAAATCTAGTCCAATTTTTCATATTCATGTTTGAAAATCTGGCAAAATATCAATCAATTAATGAGAAATTTCACTGGACATTGATAGATATAAAAATCTTTGAAGCATTTGTGCTTCACTTTTTTCTGATAATTTCTTGATGGTAAATGTAAAAGACACACAACTTCGATCAGTCAGCACCCAAGAAGCTTTGCTTTCCTTTGCCAAATAGTATCAGATTTAGGGTAAAACAAAAATCAATGCTTAAAAATAAATATTTATTCACCCAGGGTATGATGGGATTTATAGTGAATATTTTATCTTTATTTCTTTGGGTAGAATAAACTGATGAGTTTTGAAATTCTGTAGATTACTGATTTAATTTCATGGATCTTACCTTAAAAATTGGTTTTCTTTCAAAGAATGCCAAGTAGGCGTATTACCTGATTGTACAATAGATCACATTGTTCAGGATAAAGTTTCTTATAAGAAATACAACTTTAATTTAAAATAACATGCAGATTATAAACCAACAATATTATAATGTATACATCTTTAAATTTTTAGCAGCAATATATCCTCTCCCTTTAAAACTTTTACAAACATTAATATTATAATAAATATCTGAATAATTTTTGAATAATAGTGAGCTCCACAAAAATGTATTTAACCTGTTTTGAACAACCTAGCCATTCGTACTGTATTACATTGATAGTAACAAGGACAACAATGCTGTATGAATTGATTTTTACCCACACAGCCAGGGTTTAACTGAAAAATTTTTACTGGAAAGTTTCAAAGAGACATATTTTCCAACTCTAAGTAGAAAATACTGAAGGTAAGACAGCCTTTCGCAAGGTGCTGTCTCTGCAAGGTGCGTGGGCTACATCCTTCTGTCCAGACGCCCGTTCAATTTCCCCAGACGCTGCGCAGCTCTGCCCCCGCCACCCCCACAAGCAGCCCGGATGTGCCCCGCTTCCCAGCCGCAGCTCCGCCTTCCCGCAGTCTCTTGGACGGTACCGGGAGGCTGCCATCGGCATCAGCTGCAGAGTTTTAACGTTCATGAGTTTTGTGAGACGTAGTTCCCCGAAGGAGACATCTTTGCCCTCTCCTAGATTTATAGTTGTGTTCGTGGTAGAATGGAGCGTGCAGAATGTCTGACTTTCCACAAAGTGAAATGTGAATACATCAGATCACTTCAAAAAATAAGACATCACATTCACTGTGCGTGCTCGCCCCAGGCCCTCTGTGTTTACTTGCAAAACTTCCTGTGAAAGATTGCAAGGAACCCGGGTCTAATTTCGCACCACAGCAACTCTTTATTCATGTACTCATTTAGTTCCTATCTGGTTCCAGGAAGCTTTTATGGCCACTAACCCTGTACACTTAGTATATCTGAGTATCCCTTATACTTTGAAATGCATTCCAACTCTCTCCCTCTCTTTCCATATAAATACACACACGCACACGCGCGCGCGCACACACGCACACACACACACACACAAACACACATATATCTCCATCCATCCATTAGGTATGTGCTTCTAAAGTAGTTAGGAAAGCACAATTTGAAACTGGGCTCAGGCTATGAATTTCAGTATATTATAGTTTTTAATCTTATAAAAGCTTTCAAGTTAGATCTGGCTGTTTCCTGTCTTATAAGTGAGTTAACTGAAATTCAGAAAGGTTACACGAAATCCCCAAGTTCTTCTGTTAAGGAATTGTGGAGAAAAAATTTTCACTCAGCCCTTTCTGATTTAAAATCCATGGTTAGTTCCACAGTATTCAATCTTTCATCACAGTCAAAAAGCAAAACAGCCTTGGCATCACACATGCACGTGATCACCTAGAACAGCTGTCCACAGTCCAGATCAAAATGAGGCCCTAGTTTGATTTTAACCAAAACAAAGTTTGTAAGACCTGGAGATTTTATAGACTTCAGCATCTGTAGTCCAGCATGAGTTCTTCTACCGTTTGTTTCAAGCTTTAATGTTCTTAACCTCAACTTCAGGCATCTGCACAAGTTTTGCCCTATTTTAAGCAATGCGTTCTCATTTTTTGCTGTTTGATTGCTATGTAAATTAATCATGCCCTTATTCTAATGTTAACTCTTTAGCCACAGTAAATTGCAAACATAATTATTCACCTAGACCCATTAGATGAGCCGTGGACAACCCATTCTATCCAGGGTACAGTAGACTTGCATTTGAGTAAACATAAATAACCACTATTACTCACTGGGAGTTAATTGCTCAGCATCAAATAAAGTTGCTTTTACAACTTCCATAGTAAAAGCAAACCAGAAAAAGCCACAAAATTTTCTGAAGAGTGAACTTTATTTTTACAGTTTAATTCCAATTAATTTATCACAGAAAACATTAAAATGTTCTATAATTTTTCATATTTTCTATGTCACATTTTCCTAGTATCTCCACAAGAAATTGTACACTTGCTTTTTACCAATAAGTCAAACAATTTTCTAGTATTGAGACAATCACAAGAAATTTCAAAATAAAAGGATTTAACCACATCATTTAACCAAACCAAATTGGTCTATTTTCTAGTAGTGAAATTTTATGTAGCATTACATTACTTTCAAGAAAACTATGAAACTCATTAATTTTAAGGTTGTTTACTAGCAAAACATGGAAATAGAGGCCTGCTAGTCCAGGTTTTCCAGCCTGTGATTGCTACTCTCTTACCCTGTCAAATACATTATACATCTGTGTATGCTAAACCCCGCAAGTCTTACCGTCAGTCTCTCCTCTAAGTTCTTGTCTGATAATCTCCCTTTCTCATGCTTTTCAAGTTCCATGTTGAGAGAGAGAGAGAGAGAGAGAGAGAGAGAGAGAGAGAGAGAGAGAGAGAGGAAAGAGAGGGAGAGAGGGAGAGAAACAGAGGTGCAGATTCTGTGTAGAAAGTGATTTGATGTGCTTACATGTTAGATATTGCTGGACATTCCAAGTTGTGAAAGCCTAGGACACTATCAGGAAGCCCTGGCGATAATTTCTGGTTAG